>JBAMJV010000041.1:0-25038 GCA_037951105.1 Echinarachnius parma
GCACCATATTCAGGTACAATACATTGCATGTTCCATTACATACACTTTACGAATGGGGCATCAGTGTAAAGAGGAACAGGCCTTTCAATGATTGGATTATTAAAACTTGTATTGTGTAAATGCTTGTGAGGGGTTTATGGCCGTGTGTTTTGAACTGGGCCAGAACACGTTACCAGAACATTTTTTGGGGAAATTTCACAGTTGTGGGTTCAGGGAAGGATACTAGCGTGTTTTACCTCTAATGCCTATACTTTTCTCAAATTAAATTGTTTACGGACAATTCGAATTATATCATAACACATAGTTAGGAATAATGAAACATGAATAAATATATTACAAATTAATTCAAATGAAAAGATTACAAGAAAGACAAATTAACATAATAATTAAATTTACATGTCGTGTTTGAATTCTCCTAACTGTAAGCTTTCCAATGATATATCAATCGACATGTATTATGTTTGGTAGGGTACTTTTGTGCATTCATATGTTAGGGGAATATTACAGTTACCAATTTCCAGGAGATAATAGGGTAAATTGCTTTAAAGTGATCGAGTAATATTGTAACAATCCTCAAACTTATTTGGAACTATAGCGGTTCTCCTATACCTAGTTGTAGTTATATTAGCTATGAAAGTATGGGACAGGTTTGGGTTTTTCGAATTTCCATTTCGTTCAAGATATATTTGTGATTGAAGTGTTCGGATGTTAATCTATCTATCGGAATAATTCAAGCCGTGTATAAAGTAAGTACAATGAGTTAGTGAATATCACGTACTAAGTATATTTGCACAGTAACATCAAATTAACGTGAAATGTTCACTCATTACTTTGTGGACACATCAGATTACAACAAAACACATTTTTTATTAACAACTCATCACTTGTTGCATTTTCAACCAAATTACTAGATCCCTTTAAAATGTAAATTATGAACTTATAACCTACAATTAATAAACCACTCTTAAATAACCATGTAGGTATGTCCAACATAGATTGTAGCCAATTATTTGAATGATAGAGAGCATACTAATGCAACAAGTTACTATTGCAACAATTTTGCATTGAATTGTACACAATAAGCCCACCTATTGCCTTTTTACTTGACCTTATTGCTCCAAAAGATTATATTTGGTCATGTCATCTAAATATTGATACATATACCATATCTGGCAAATATTTATTGTATTATACTAACTGGAAATAGTGAGCCAATCCTAAATAGTCTAGTTTCTTTGTGACATATGACCTCTATCATCTCGACCACTCCTCTACCACCATACGTACACGACTACTTCGTGCTAGTTAGTAGGTAACTATTAAACTACAAGTGAACAAATAACATGTGTGATACTTCAAATGGATATTACATATTACTATGTATAGATCATAATTGTATAGTTACAATTTCGCTCTCGTTTGAAGTTGCATGATTCCTGCACACATGTGACGATATCACCTATTTACTGGCCAAGTTCAATACTCACGGCCTTTTATGCACATCCCCAATCATTTTCCACGTTCAGCTTAAATGACATGAAATAAAGTTGTATTTCCTGAAAATTCACATGATCAAAGTTAAGGTAACATGAGAGTATAAATTTAAATACAATATACAAAGTAATAAGTTTCAAACACAAATCAATTGAAGTTACATTGTTTCATTAAACATAATAGTGGGAATCAATTTCAATATTAACGTTTCAAATTTGTGAGAGTAAATGTATCGATTAAATAAAACAACTATAGTTATATTGGTTATATGAACAAGCGTTGAACAAGCGTGTTTGTCAATTGGATAATTAATTATAGTTCAACGCTTCTCGCTACGTTATGCTAAACTTGCGGTGCAGTGGAGCCTGACGACATCATCAGAAGCGTGTGGACGCGCGTAGTCTATGAGCACTGTCGGACCCTGTTGGTTGGCAGGCCTAACGGAGATCAACCCGATGTGCATCCAAAGAGAACCAGCGGTGAACTTTGTGAACCTGAGAGAACCGCCATAGTTTGTGAATGAACTTTTATGTCCTAATTAATTATTCATAAGCAGCGACGTGGGCTACTCATGAATATTCATAACAATCAATTTCAATATTAACGTTTCAAATTTGTGAGAGTAAATGTATCGATTAAATAAAACAACTATAGTTATATTGGTTATATGAACAAGCGTTGAACAAGCGTGTTTGTCAATTGGATAATTAATTATAGTTCAACGCTTCTCGCTACGTTATGCTAAACTTGCGGTGCAGTGGAGCCTGACGACATCGTCAGAAGCGTGTGGACGCGCGTAGTCTATGAGCACTGTCGGACCCTGTTGGTTGGCAGGCCTAACGGAGATCAACCCGATGTGCATCCAAAGAGAACCAGCGGTGAACTTTGTGAACCCTGAGAGAACCGCCATAGTTTGTGAATGAACTTTTATGTCCTAATTAATTATTCATAAGCAGCGACGTGGGCTACTCATGAATATTCATAACTAGGATTGAGTTTGAGGGTTATAATTACATTGAGACCATCCTGACCATCAGCGGTTTCCGTGGACTATTGGTCACGCTGCGGATTTCAAACCTTGGTATCATGGGTTCGAATCCCCTCTGACTCTTTTTTTCTTTTGCCATAAAACATGGTGAGTAGCGGTTCATTTAGTGAATGTATCATGCAGAGTTTTCACTAAAGTCTGATATCCGACAAAAAGTTCGTAGGAATCATGTGCGCATGCGCCAGAGACAAAAAGTTCGTAGGAAAAAAAAAATTCGCGTCCCGGCATGTACGGCTGGCGACAGTGTTGCATCCATATGGCCGCGGCGAATTTCATATGGCTGCCAAATATTACTACACCCGCCTGCTGCTTACTGCCATGCAGACCCTATGCACACTGCTAAATTATCAGGATTATCAGGACCATGATGGCTATACGACCTTCCCTCACGACTTCAAGTGATCTATTAACCATCCCAAAGCCTAATAATTTTCCACCCCCCTCACAAGGAAACAAAATATATATAAATTAGCATAACTCCAAATTCTAATTCCACTAAATAAGATCACTCTCACCTGAATAACAACAGTATTACAATTGCATAGGAATGAATTAAATTTGCCCACAAACTGTTAAACCAAATAGCAACAATTTCATGAAAAGAAGTTCTTCTCCAACATAAAATATAAGAGCGGTTACCTAGTGAAGACAACAAGAGAACCAACATGCCACACTAAGAAACACACAAGAAGGGGCACAACAGCTATGCATTCACCCGGACTGGGCTCCCTACCATACTGGCCTGAATAGATTAAATGGTTTAACAAAAGAAGCACAATTAACAATGCCATGTGCTGGCTAAATCTAGGAGAGTGATCAAATAACCTGATTGATCACTGCAATGTTTACAAAATAGCATTAGGGTAGACACGAGTTGTAACAAGTGCCTTTTTGAAATAAACATGGATTTAGCGCCTTTTTGGAATTAAAATGTTGAGGCATGATATCCGATTATGTAAACATATGATTGGCTATAAATGAAATATAAAATAATGTTATAATTTTAAGAATAGAATGATTTTTCAACTATCAATCAAGATTCTAATGACCAGTAACATACACATCTATGCTATAACACTGAGACCAATGTGGAATTGTAATGCACCACTGTCATTCTGCACATTCCACTCAGATGTAAACTTTGCATCTCTCCAAGCGGTCCAATCATAACAATCATTCTCATGTTCTTACCTCTTATCCTAAAAACAACACATTTCAGACAATCACCATTAAAGGGATAGTTGAGTTCTGGTAAGGAGAGTACAGTTTTGGTGAAACTTAATTTTAGTAACCAAAACCTGCATCAATACATTACAAACTAATAGTTATAATAGAAACGAACACAACATTACAAATGACGTAGTAAAGATCATGTTATCATTAAAAAAGAGCCGTTAAAACGTAAGAGGGCGCTCTCTAAACACTCACGGTTTCAACCATTTTGAATAAAATATTGTGCATGTGATGCTATGTTAAAATAGTGATTAGATAGAGAAATAACCAACAACTATTTAAATACCTATTTTCTAACTTTTTGAAAAGAGGAAGCATTTTTTTGAATTGTTAACGGCTGGTCAAAATTCTCTAATAAACCAGGGGCCCCAGGTTTATTACAAATTGTTATATTTATGGATATTTCAGCCGTTTCTGAACCGATTTTGATCAAACAAAGATGATTTTATTATTTAAATATTATGCTCTTTCAAATTTTACACTCAGTTTTTCATTACCTCACAAAAAAAAAGTAATCTAGCGCCCTCTCTACCAAAACTCAACTATCCCTTTAAATGGGTCTAGTATACAATTCGTTGACAAGTGCTAAAAGTGATGCTTGGTTAATAAAATGTGTATTGGTGCGATATGATATGTCCAGAAAGTATTTATCCAGAAATGTTTATTGAACGAGAAATAAGCGAAAATGCAAAGGGGTTTTCACTTACTCATTGAACTTTCTGTGTACGCGGCTTAAAAGGTCCAGTGGATAATTTCATACCCAAACACTTCAATCGTAAATATATTTTGAACGGAATGGAAATAAAACCAAAACCTTTCCCATGGTTTTATTGTAATGATACGAATAAAACAAGGTATGATGGAACTCTAAAATACCAATTGGATTTTGAGGAGTTTTCAAGTTTGTAAGTCCCTCTAACCATGAAAACAAAATAAATAAATAAACAGTATAATACATCATAAATTATGATTAATGTTTCGGTTAGCGAAATAGTTATCTATAATGTTCGTTTGAGGATTGAAAGACACCATATTTGTCACGTAATAATTTGTTGGAAAGTTTAAAGACACCACAGTTGTTAAGTAACTATTTGTCAGAAAATGTAAAGCTAAACAAGAGGAAAAAGGGATACCGCTAGTCTCGGCATGGAAAAAGAAATGCAATGCTATTTTTTAAATGAAAGTCTCAACTGAGCCAAATTGACTGTCAATATGATCGTCAAGATGATGGCATGTACTTAATTCATGCCACAGCAGTAAGTAGGATTATTAATATGACTTTTATTATCAAAAATGTAATGTATAAATGAGGTTGGTTTTGCATTAGTCACGAGTCGCTCTACAAACCCTATGGCGAGCAATACTTATAACACAGCGACTCAAGTAAGGTAAAAATAGCGTTTATCATACTTTGTGTATGTAAAACATTAATATGAAACAATATTATTTTTAATGTTTATTTCTTAAAGCAAAAAAAGTGATGAATGGTTGATGCAATGTATATGTTCTTGTTATATCATATGTCCACAGGGTATTGTGTGAACATTTCAAGTCAAATGGATATTGCATGTCCAATTAATGAGCGAAAATGCAAAGTGTTAGTCACTAACTCACTGCACTCACTTTGTACACAGTAAGACAAACTCCACCGGAGTTTTTCTTATCTGAATACTTCGATCATAAATATCTTTGTAACGAAAGGGAAATTTGAAAAACCGAAACCTGTCCCATGATTTTATTGGTAATACGAATACAACAATGTCTGGGGGAACCGCTAGAATTAACATTTTATTTTGAGGATTTGGACAATGGTCCCTTTAAAGGGACAGGTCCACTTTTACAAAAACGTCTGAACAGCTTTCAGTTGACGGATGGGGATCAATGTAACACGCAAAAAAAAATCAGAGCGAACAGCCCTCTAATTTGGATTATACGAATGAAAAACGAATGCGTCCCTCCATTTAAACTATATATCGGTCAATAAAGGAGTTCAACTGATTTAGCATAATATTACAACAATATAGTACTAATTCTCGTAAAGGTATTGTGAAGCCGACATTTGTTAACGTATGTCACGGAAAAAGATCTCAAAAAGAAAGAATATATAATTACTTGTAGTCAGTTTAAGCGATGTTTGGGTATTTTGCTTGGTAAACGCTCACACGTTAGTACTTATGCGCGGGTCACGTAGCTAGCGCGGGTCATGTAGGGGTCATGCATACCGATCTGGCACTCAGTGAAATCTATGTACGAACTTACTCACCGGCCGAAAATACGTATGTACCTAATTAACCGACGTCCCTCAGTTTATTCAGTTTTAGGTCTATAACTCCACGAAAAAGAGATTTCAAGCCCTAATTTTTTCAGGCATGCTATTAAATGACATTTCCTTTCATATAAGACAATAACCTCGCAACTTTTGAATTTTGGCTTGCAAAAGTGGATCTCTCCCTTTAAAGAAGGGTTAATTAAGTTTCTACATTGCATTAATTGGTATTTATGAAGTATGCATGTTTGTTTAGACCAAGCCAATTCTAACTCTAGTAATATTAACAGACAATAAATTTGTTGATTGCTGTCTGGAGTTCTTTCAGGGTAAAAGTCCAGTTGGATTCTTCATCGGACTGGTTCCACGGAGGATGTTCTTTTTACTGGAGTTTATGTTGAGTTTTGCCATTCAACAGAAGCTGGTGAGCAACCTGGTTAGCAGTGACGTTGGAGTGCACTTGAGTAGTTGTTGATCTTTTTGATAGTTGACCAAGCTTTCTTGCTGCTGTGTGTCATATCTACATCTTCGACGAGTTCTTGCCAGGATTTCCTTCGCTCTTCGGCAATGGCTGCCGTCAGCATCTCTCCTGCATTCATGGTGTCATCTGAGAAGAAATCCTCCTCATAATGCTTCAAGTACTCATCATAGAGGGCTTTGCTATCTGCAGAGATTCCAGGGACGTAATATTCCCTGCATCTTCGGGGGATGTGCTTCTTGGATATTTCCTGTGTCAGTTTGATAAATTTCTCGTAGTTGGCTGGAGTAGCGTCAAGATCAGCCAAGGCTTCATCAAGGTCATTGGTGAAATCCTTCCAATTGGCTTTGCGAAAGTTAAAGCGTCGTCTGAGGGGAACTTTCTGGATCACCACAGCAGCAGAGATATCGATGACGATTGGCCTGTGTTGTGAATGGGGTATAGGATCTAGCACATTCTTCTTGCTGAGGGCAGATATGCGCTCACTGGTGAAGGCCAGGTCTGGATTGTATCCCCTTCTCCAGCGGCCGCTGTTGAAGGAGGGAGGGAGTTTGCATCGTGGATTAGGTTGAGTTGGTGTGCTTCAGCCCACTCCTCTACTAGAGTACCATCATCATTTGTTTCACTGTAACCCCAACTGGTGCTATGGCTGTTGAAGTCTCCAATAACAACATTGATATGCTGGTAATTCAAGGTCTCAGGTTCTCTGAATGAGAAACTTGTGTCAGGTGGCTTGTATATAGATGTCACAGACAATTTCCCCAGTCTGACTGACAGGATCTCTACGTTGTCACTCTCAGTTAGTGATGTCTGGTCGATGATTGTGTCATGTTTGGTGAAAATCGCACTACCATATCTCTCATGAGGCCTTTCCACAGCAAGCTTCATTCCGGGAATTCTGGGCCTGAACTGTTGCTGGCCTCTATGCGTCTCCTGTAGGCACAGGATATCACAGTCATTATCGTGGCAGAGTTTTCCAATCAGCTGTCCTTTCGCTGAAGAAAACCCTTCGGCATTGATGGACATCACTGTCATCGTCCGTCCTGAAAAGGGTGCATGCTTCCGGCGATGATCATTATCTAAATGAGTTCATGTCATGCCATTAAATACAAGCATACGAACATTGATATTCTTATTAGCAGTCGCGGTAATAATGACAGGCATATACAATTACATCACGTGGTGATTAATTTGAATACGATCCATAGAAGTAAAGTTGATACATACAAAAGCTTTATGATTGTCTTTCATATTAAAAGAAACCCTGACGTACATTGGCTGAAATTCTTACGGTTAATGTCAATAACATGTATTCAATTGACATTTACAAACGTAACAATATTTCGTCCCAATAAGGACGAAAACATCAATACACAATTTAATATAAATAGCTTCTCACGAAAAACACTTCACCATGTTGAAATGATAATACATCTATATACACTCTTAAGGCTTGAAGGCTGTATATATACTCCGCAAAAAAAGAAACTGGACACTTGTATAAGACAAATTATTTCATATTCATTTACAATAAAATATGTGATATTGTATATCAAATTGAAGATAAAATGACCCTCTTCGATATTGGCATGAAATCCAGATGGAATCATTCATGCATGACTTGTCACGGCCAATCAACCACAGCAAGGTCTGTTTCCAAAAATAGCAAAATCTGAACATCCACTCAACCATATAAATGTTGATAAGCATAATCTAAAACGCTATATACGCGACATGGCATAATTTTTCATTACAAATGTGACCTTTTCTATCTTTATCTCAATAAAAAGTATAAATGAAGACAAATTGTGAATGTTATAGGTTTGATTTTCATCCAAATGTAACAAAATGTGGAATTCCATGGCAAAGGTTTATTAGTCGAAACCACAGTTTGTGCCCTTATGTCAGCATGAAAAATGGTATAAATTATTCTCAAGAATTCTACCGTAGTCAAAAGATCTTCAAAACCTAATGTCATCCTTGGTCAAACAGTTGGGCAGTCTTTAACATGTCATTTCTCTAGGTAACTATGGTTAAAATTGCAGGGGACACAATGAAACAGACAAGCTTCATGCCTCAAAGACAGACCAGTATGTTGATGTTCTCATGACCTGGCCCTGTTTTATTGAAAAATTTGTATTTTCAGAGTTTGTTCATAACAAACAAAGTTAAATAATGTCATAATTTACTTGCTCCGCACATCTTGTTTTAGGTGAAACGCAGTATCATTTCAGTCGAATTGTGTGGTCCTCTATTGTTTTTGCTATTTTTGAAAACAGACCTTGCTTTTGTTAATTAACAATGACGTTTCATGCATGAACGATTATACCTTTAATTTATACCCTGCATATAGAGGACTACATTTCCTTTAATTTGATATATGATAATGTACACTTTATCGTACATAAATATGAAATATTTGAACTTATACAAGTGTCCAGTTTCTTTTTTTGCGGAGTATATATAGTATGGATGTATATATTACCATTTTATAATAAAGTTTATTAGTCGATCAATATCTTTATTCTTTAACGATCATGACATGTGAGCTAAACTACGTATGGCACAGTCGGGATATAACGCTCTAGGCAATTGTCCTGCTATTGTTAATCAATAGGTAGGTGTGCAAATGGGTAGGCGGTAGATAATTATAGTGTATAATTATGCCGAAAGCAAGCTCAATATTTCATTTTTTCATTTCATTTATTCATTTATTTCAGCGAAAATACAAGGTAAAAACAAACAGTGTAACAATTGACAGGTATTTGCCTTTGAGCAGAATGCTTGTTAATGGCAAACCCAAGATGATGATATCAAAATCGAGACAAGAGAAAATAAGTTATATACACTACTTTAAGCATGGTAAACATACAATTCGAACAAAGTAAGGTTACACATTAGCATTTTACATTACACAAAAACAAAACTAACCTAAACAAATATCATGAACAAGTACATAAGAACAACAACAACAAAACAGCACAACATCAATACTCAATAGGTAAGCAATTGACGTTTAAACATGTGTTTAAAAGTAATATAATTATGAATATTCTGCAAATCTAAATTGAGTTTGTTCCATTCTACGACTCCTTGGTATTTAATTGAGCGCTGTAAGAATGATGAATTCAATTTGGATAAGTAAAATTTGTCTTTTCCCTTTGTATTCAGTCTATGAATTTCGGAGTGCTTTTTAAAGAAATCATTAAAAGCTTTGGGCAATCGTTGGTGTACAAATGTATGCATACAAAGAACAACATTAAATAATACATCGTCTAAGATATTCAATGACTGCATTGTTTTAAAAAGAGGTGGAGTATGGGCTCTAAAATTCATATTAAAACAAATTCTAACAGATTTTTTCTGTAAAATTAAAAGCTTTCTTAAGAATGAATTACTTGCACTTCCCCAGACAAGATTGCAATAAGTAAAATGTGGTAAAATAACAGATTTATACAGCAATTGTGAAGATTTCAACGGCAAGAAAGAACGTAACTTTAGAAGAATACCGATATACACTGTTGGTCATAATGTTGGAATATTTTTTTTTTTAGATCCAACTTTATTATTTTTCCTGTTTTTTGCGCCGAATGAATCATTTTAGACTAAAAATAATCATTACATTATGTTTCCAAACTACCAATGTACAATACATGGTAGCATGAATTTGCATTAATTAATTAATTCTTTTGTTTGAGCGTTGAAAGGCAGGACCTTTGATGATTGGCCCCTTTCCTTCTCCAAAGCGTATGTCAAACGAGTCATCGTTATGGGTCATTTCTCAAAGTTGGCCGTGAGATTTTCAACCAAAATTGGCACAGAGGCTCTCGAGACCATATCCGGTCCAATATCATTGGCTACCCGCCGAACGATGCTTGTGCTCCACCAGGAAGGGGTGTCAACAAGCAATGTCCACTATTTCGTTGGACCATCGCAGGTTAAGGTCTGTAAAGTCCTCAGATGTCATCGAGAGAAGGGTCAATTAAAGCCAAGATTATCTCTAGGACGTCTACGATTGACCAGCAGGATAGATTATCACGAATTGCTTAACCTGTGCCGTAGAAACCGGAAATGCCAAAAAGGAGCCTGCGCCGACTATGAAGAAAACACTATGGAATCAACGCCTTTCGCCAAACTGTACATCATCAATCCCTCTAACATGGTCACATAGCAAGACAAAATACCAAGTGTCCACCCAATACCATGTAACCGAGATTTACCGGACGTCCCTGGACCAGGGAGCCCAGAAGATTTCCGCCTGGACACTAGAGATATGTCACCTTAATGGGTACGAGCCGTACCACTGTTGGGACGTCACAAACTCAAGTCGTTTAGTGAATGCAGACAACTTGGAACTTCTCGCCACGTAATCGGCGAACCATTTGTCTTCCATCTGTTCGGTCAAGGATGTTATGGCTCGTACCCATTAAGATGACATATCTCTAGTGTCCAGGCGGAAATCTTCTGGGCTCCCTAGTCCAGGGACATCCGGTAAATCTCGGTTACATGGTATTGGGTAGACACTTGGTAGTTTGTCATGCTATGTGACCATGTTAGAGGGATTGCTGATGTACATTTTGGCGGAAGGCGTTGATTCCATAGTGTTTTCTTCATAGTCGGCCAAGGCTCCTTTTTGGAATTTCCGGTTTCTACGGCACAGGGTAAGCAATTTGCAATAATCTATCCTGGTGGTCAATCGTAGACGTCCTAGAGACAATCTTGGCTTTAATTGACCCTTATCTCGATAACATCTGAGGACTTTACAGACCTTAACATGCGATGGTCCAACGAGAGAGTGGACATTGCTTGTTGACACCCCTTCCTGGTGGAGCACAAGCATCGTTCGGCGGGTAGCCAATGGCATTGGACCGGGTATGGCCTCGAGAGCCTCTGTGCCAATTTTGGTTGAAAATATCACGACCAATTTTGAGAAATGACCCATAACGATGACTCGTTGGACATACGCTTTGGAGTAGGAAAGGGGCCAATCATCAATAAAATAAATTATTATCGGCAAGTATTCATGAATTGTACGTGGGTTTCGCGCTGGGCTATTATAGTGAGGTTTATTTCAGAGTTCAGAGTAAGCATATTATGTCAAAAAAGTCACTTGACCCTTTTGATATGAACTACATGTATGGTTTGTTCAGTTGTATTTTTGATTTGACATAGCCAACACTTTTAGGCATTCCTTAGTGGAAATTTAAAATGTTTTTTCCTTAATTTTCATTCAGATGAATGTTCACCTTTAAAAACTTCGTATAGCCAATGTAACATGGGCACATTCTTACGAAATTTTAATATATGCATGTTGGATGATCGTGTGGAAGAAAATTAAAATCTACCGAGTATAATGCAAGTTATCTCATTCCTACTCACATACAGCCACTAGATGGCGCTATATCTCAGAGCGCGTCAGCGATACTTTGATTTTTAAGTATACGAGGGTGCAAGGGTATAATTATGAACATAATTATATCTGATTTTTCTCTTTTTCTAAATCCTCATTGTCTAACGCAAATGACACATCATTAAATGAGAAATTGTGATATTCATATTTGATTAACATAAACTAGAAATTGAGAAGTATACATGCAATTAAATGAGTATCGATGAAAAGGTTGATATAAGGGAATCAGGCAGTTTGTTGTGAACTAGCCTAGCTAAAACGCTGTACCATTACATGTGTACAGGTACCATGAAACATAAAACGAGAGCCAAATTGTAAATATTTGATACACTTAATAATATTTCATTGTAATGCGAAAGGATTATGACTGTAAACGTATTACAAGTATCTAACATGTTTTGTTTTATTTGTATTCTTAGTCGTTACTAACTAACTAGCACAGATTGCCAATCAACGCCAAAAACATCTTGACATTACCAATTATGAACACAAAGATTAATATGTATTATGGATGCAAATATCAATTTGAATCAATATGAGTTTAATTTACAACGTTTGCAGAAAGTGTCGAACATGTTAAAACTATCAGTTTGTAATGTTATGGTGCAAGTTTTGGTTAATAAAACATAAGTTTCATCAAAACTGTACTATCCCTTTTAAATTAGATACTGCCGCCATGATGTACTTTCTTGTTTTTAAATTGTACTAAGATTGAGTAGGGTACATGCACAGAACAGATCAATAATGATTGTCCGGTAGGTGTGTATAATTATGTCGAAAGCAAGCTCAATATTTCCACCCCTTGTTTGCCAAGTTTCCATGATAAATTATTATCGGCAAGTCTTCATGAATTGTTCGTGGGTTTCGCGCTGGGCTATTATAGTCAGGTTTATTTCAGAGTTCAGAGTAAGCATATTATGTCAAAAAAGTCACTTGACCCTTTTGATATGAACTACATGTATGGTTTGTTCAGTTGTATTTTTGATTTGACATAGCCAACACTTTTAGGCATTCCTTAGTGGAAATCTAAACAATATTTTCCTTAATTTTCATTCAGATGAATGTTCACCTTTAAAAACTTCGTATAGTCAATGTAACATGGGCACATTCTTACGAAATTTGAATATATGCATGTTGTATGATCGTGTGGAAGAAAATTAAAATCTACTGAGTATAATACAAGTTATCTCATTCCTACTCACATACAGCCACTAGATGGCGCTATATCTCAGAGCGCGTCAGCGATACTTTGATTTTAAGTATACGAGGGTGCAAGGGTATAATTATGAACATAATTATATCTGAGTTTTCTCTTTTTCTAAATCCTCATTGACTAACGCAAATGACACATCATTAAATGAGAAATTGTGATCTTCATATTTGATTAACATAAACTAAAAATTGAAAAGTAGGCTATACATGCAATTAAATGAGTATCGATGAAAAGGTTGATATAAGGGAATCAGGCAGTTTGTTGTGAACTAGCCTAGCTAAAAAGCTGTACCATTACATGTGTACAGGTACCATGAAACATAAAACGAGAGCCAAATTGTAAATATTTGGTACACTTAATAATATTTCATTGTAATGCGAAAGGATTATGACTGTAAACGTATTACAAGTATCTAACATGTTTTTTTGTTTTTTTTTTGTATTCTTAGTCGTTACTAACTAACTAGCACAGTTTGCCAATGAACGCCAAAAACATCTTGACATTACCAATTATGAACACAAAGATTAATATGTATAATGGATGCAAGTATCAATTTGAATCAATATGAGTTTAATTTACAACGTTTGCAGAAAGTGTCGAACATGTTAAAACTATCAGTTTGTAATGTTATGGTGCAAGTTTTGGTTAATAAAACATCAGTTTCATCAAAAATGTACTATCCCTTTTAAAGGGACTTAGTAACATTGTCCAAATCCTCAAAATAAAAGTTTAATTCTAGCGGTTCAATCATACCTTGTTGTATTCGTATTAACAATAACATCATGGGACCGGTTTCGGTTTTTCAAATTTCCCTTTCGTTACAAAGATATGTACGATTGAAGTATTCAGATACGAAAAACTCCCCCGGAGTTTTTCTTACCCTGTACAAAGTGAGTGCAGTGAGTCAGTGAATATCACTTTGCATTTTCGCTCATTACTTGGCCATGCAATGTCCATTTGACTTGAAATTTTCACACAATACCCTGTGGACATATGAGATAACAACAATATACATTGCATCAACCCTTCATCACGTTTTGCACATGTCAACAAAGTTACTAGATCCCATTAAATTAGATACTGCCGCCATGATGTATTTTCTTGTTTGTAAATTGTACTAAGATTGAGTAGTGTACATGCCAATATGGCTTTGTATCATCATTCGCACGATTCCCGTCAATTTGTCGACGTTTATAATTATAAAATTAGTTGATAAATTGCCTTTCAAGTCAAAACATTATGGGGAAATTAACCTGTTTTGATTTTCTGTAAATGTATGAAGCGATTGTCAAAACGGTACTAAGTACTGCCTGAAAAGAGCCTACTACAATAGGCGCCAGTATGGCGATGATACCGTAATAGTTCAGTGATTCAATTCAATATCGCCATTAATGTAGCATTGATTTTGAACCAGGTGGTACATTACTCCATTGTTCGTGATAACAATATATTATTAGAGACAGGGTCACAATTTGTTCCGAGCAAATAAAAGTGATTACTTTACGTTTCGGTTGACATGTATCAACCAGAACAGATCAATAATGATTGTGCGGTAGGTGTGTATAATTATGTCGAAAGCAAGCTCAATATTTCCACCCCTTGTTTGCCAAGTTTCCATGATAAATTATTATTGGCAAGTCTTCATGAATTGTACGTGGGTTTCGCGCTGGGCTATTATAGTCAGGTTTATTTTAAAGTTCAGAGTAAGCATATTATGTCAAAAAAGTCACTTGACCCTTTTGATATGAACTACATGTATGGTTTGTTTAGTTGTATATTTGATTTAACATAGCCAATACTTTTAGGCATTCCTTAGTGTAAATCTAATTTTTTTTCCTTTATTTTCATTCAGATGAATGTTCACCTTTAAAAACTTCGTATAGCCAATGTAACATGGGCACATTCTTACAAAATTTGAATATGTATTATGCATGTTGGATGTTGGTGCGGAAGAAATTTAAAATCTACCGAGTATAATACAAGTTATCTCATTCCTACTATTCCTATCTCAGAGCGCGTCAGCAATACTTTGATTTTAAGTATACAAGTGTGCAAGGGTATAATTATGAACATAATTATATCTGAGTTTTCTCTTTTTATAAATTGTCATTGACTAACGCAAAGGACACATCATTAAATGAGAAATTGTGATATGCATATTTGATTAACATAAACTAGAAATTGAATAGTATACATGTAATTAAATGAGCAGTTGTTATTAATCATTTATACAAACTGCTTATAGTTTCTTCAGTACAGAACAGCGGTCAGGGGAAAATCCAGCTTCCTACGGTTCTATATAAGCGGCGCGCGACTGATTTCCACCCCGACGCTCCCGGCGTGGAGATAAGCCGCGTCTTGATGAATCACAAATTATGCTGCTCTTTCGAGAACAGATAAACACGACATAATTCGAAATAACATACCTTAACTGTCTATTTCTGCCATCGATAGATAGAACAAATGAATTCATGTTCAATAATTACTAGATTGATGCAACTTTATTAAATGTGTATATTTGATGCTCACATTATTTTGTTTACATTGAAAAAATATCTAAACCTGAAAAATTAGAAAAAAAAGTTAGAAGAATTTTTTGTCGAGTCTCGAGACGTGAAATTTGCTTTTATATATAGACAATAGTATACTTTAAAATGCTTTGTCATGCAGTGGCATAGCCAATACTACACTGCCACTGGTAAGTAATTATTATAGCCGTAGCTCTCGCCATGGCCCGGGGGGGGGGGGGGGGGTTGTGGGGTGGGGCACCCTTTCAAGTCATGGTGCGTACTTGATTATACTGCGTGCCCCAAGCACCCAACCCCTGATTAAATTGCATTACTGCAATAATTAGTGATAACAATTATAAGACGCAGCTGTACGCGTAAATCATTGTGTTTGACTTTCACATGGGGAGGACATCAAATTGCATGTTTATATGTGTATTTTTATAGTTGAGGTTCAAGAGAATGTAAAAAGCTTGTTAAGTTTGCTCTAACTGTTTGCTCTAACGGGGAGGACATCAAATTGCATGTTTATATGTGTATTTTTATATACCGTGTTCAAAAAGTTCGTTCCGCCCCTTTTTGCCAATTCAACTGCTTATATTACTAAATAGTATAGGTTTTCCCATTCATTTTCGTCATTTTGTTATTTAATTTCGTCCCGAGAAGCCGAGAATGTGCCAATGCCAACTTCAATTTCGTCTATTGTCACACATTTTCGTCCAGTACAATTCAAATTCGTCAGTCAGACAGTTACAGATGTGTTCAGTAACAGTGACAGACGAATTTGAATTCTAATCGACGAAATTGGTCGACAATAGACGAAATTGAAGTTGGCATTGGCACATTCTCGGCTTCTCGGGACGAAATTGAATGACAAAATGACGAAAATGAATGGGAAAACCTATAATAGCGCAATCTTTTGCCAACCAAATGTACATTTTCTGCATGTATCGTAATGCATCTAGGCTGCAGAAATTGACCACACGTTTTGCTAGGCTGAGATACAAGGTCAAAGTACGTTGAAATAGAGGAATTTACAGATCTGTAAACCTCGGACATTTAAATATGACGCCCAACAAGAACAACAGTAGCTTTGAGAAGGAAAGAGGACTGGCCAGAAAATGGAGGAAGGAGGGTAAAACAAACAAAGAGATTGCAGAACTGCATCGAGAAACTATGGTCTATTATGAAAGAAAAAGTCTTTTAAACTTCATAATGCAAAACAAATGTAAACAATAACTCGACTTGAAGAGAGGATCCGGCGAGTATGGAAAAGCCTGGACATGAATAAGGACCTTCTTGCGTCATATAGTGGACGATAACTGGACCAAGCGTGTTTCACAGGTGATCGACCACCAAGGAGAGATAAATTTCAAATAAATTGCTAAGTGACATCTCTATGCTTAGAAATGAGAAAATGTACAAAATAACCTGAAATGCAAGGTGCAAATTAAGTTTTAAACACAATAAAACGCTTTTCTGTAGGGGGCGGAATGAACTTTTTGAACACGGTATGAATAAATTAAAATTATGCAAACCAAATTGCTCTCAAAGTGTTCTCCATCGCTTTATCTACCTCATTGGCTATCCACTTCTTATGGAGCCTCTGATTGATCAATGTTGACATGGTTAAACCCACTGCAACCAATATGCAACACAAATATTATAAAGTTAATATCAATTTAAATTATCTAATAATTTAAATTTAATTATCTTGAAATCCTCTCCAAGGATTCTCCACTGCTATATCAACCTCCCTGGCTATCCACTTGTCACGGAGCATCTCATTGGTCAATGTCGACATGCTGGAGACCGCCAATATGAAGCAACAAGAATTCCAGTCTATAAATTTGAATCAAGCAAATTGAATTATTGGAATTATGCAATTTATTTGAAATGAATTATGCAAAGTAAGTTGCTCGTGTTCTCCACTGCCTTGTTAACCTCATGGGGCCACCCACTTGTTACAGAGCGTCTCATTGGTCAGTGCTGACATGATAAAGCCGCTGCAGCCATTAGGAAGCAAGAAGAATATCAATTCAAATTATAAATGCAAACAAAACTGCTCTCAAGTGTTCTCAACTGCTCTATCACCCTCACTAGCTATCCACTTGATAATGAACGTCTCATTAGTCAGTGTTGAAACGCTGGAGACCGCTGCAGCCGATAGGAAGTAACAACAAGAATATCAATTTAAATTATAAATGCAAACAAATTGCTCTCCAAGTGTTCTCCACTGCTCTGTCTACTTCATCAGCTATCCACTTGTCACGGAGCATCTTGTTGGTCAATGTCGACATACTGAAGACCGCTGCATCTAATAGGAAGTAATAAGAAAACCAAGCAAGGTTTAACTGCTCTACAAGTGTTCCCCACTGCTCTATCAACTTCCCCGGCTACCAACTTGCTACCCACTTGTTACAGAGTACCTCAATGGTCAGAGTTGACGTGGTGAAGTTGGCTGCAGCCAATAGGAATCCACACGCTATATACATTACAATTTGAATAATGCAAATAAAATATCTCTGTAACTGCATTCTCTACTGCAATCACTAACTGCTCTCAAAGAGTTTTCCACTGATCTATCAACCTCACTGGCTACCCACTTGTTACGGAGCATCTCATTGGTCAGTGTTGACAAGCTGGAGACGGTTGCAGCCAATATGAAGCAACAATTATATTGAGTATATACATTTAAAATAGAAATTTCAATTGCCGCGGAATGCGAATGTATTCCCCAGCACTGGCAGCGATTTTTGCGTCATCTACATGTTCGAAGGAGGGACAAAGATATCCCACCGAGCCTCCCCTCCTTCAAACAAAAGGATGACGTAGAGATCATCACGAGTGTCCCGGACTATTGGCAAGACTAGGAGCAGCATCACCAAAACAATATCTGTGTAGATTAGAGTATAATGCATCTTTATGGAAAATTTAAAAGAAATGTGAAATGCGAGCCTGCAGAGGGCACACAAGACAGCCACCAAATTATGACCTTTGACCCTATAACAGACGGAACACAGGTGGCAGCTATCACCAAACACTTACAATGTGTAGATTTGACTAAGGCGCAACTCCATACAAAATCTGAAAGTAATCTGTCAAGAAATGTGGCAGTATTAAGAGCGCACAAAATACAAAAATGATCTTTGACCCTATAAAGGACGGAACACTGGGGGCAGCATCACCAACAATTATAGGTGTGTAGATTATACCAAGATACACACCTCCATACAAAATTTGAAAAAAATCCGTCAAGGATGGCTGTTAGACCGCACACTAGAATGCACAAAAGAGTACAAGACATTTATCAAAGTATGACCTTTGATCCTATAAAAGACGGAACACTGGAGGCAGCATCACCAAAATATAAATGCTCGTAGATTATACCAAGATACACCTTCATTTAATATTTGAACAAAATCCCTTGAGAAATGTGGCGTATAGAGCATACACAAAAATATGACCTTTTAGTTTTTACCCTATAATAGACGGAACACTGGGGGCAGCATGACCAGAAATTGCAGGTGTGTAGATTATACCAAGATACACCTTCATACACAATTTGAAAGAAATCCATCAAGGAATATGGCAGTTAGACCGCACACTAGAGTGCACACAATACATCTATCAAAATATGACGTTTGACCCTATAAAAGACGGAACATTGGAGGCAGCATCACCAAAATCTATAGGCTTGTAGATTATACGGCTTGGTACGAACAGTCACGTCACGTTCACGTTAACGTCACGTGAACGGTTCTGTACCTTTTGTGAAACAGGTCACCCAAATCTACGAAGTGTAGGGTAAAGTGACCCAACAATTTGTTGTTTTCCATGCCGGTAAAACTCGAAGTGTCGCGTTAACCAAATCGTGACGTGAGCGTTTAATCAAGATTTTTAAAATTGCAAACGCTTGTTACTAAGACTAGACATACACGCGCAAAGAGATTTAAAAATGTCGACGAAAATGCCGATACCCCCTTATCAAATCTTTTCAATCATTATGTTTATAATATGTACGTGCATACTTCAGAGTAATCTGAGACGATAATATGCAGTTCTGTCATTTAGGTAATGTACAACCATACCACTTGCATTATTTGTCTTGTTATTGGAGTATTTCTAAAGACGTGTCGTGCGTGGATTTTGGCAAATGTTGATTTCCAGCTGAATTGCTACACGCACCGGACAATTCAGTTCGCATACGCCTGAAGTTCCCGTGCTCGACGTCTGAGCGTACTGGCCCTTAACGGCGTTGTATGTGCATGCCTGTGAAAGTGAGTGAGTGAGTGAGTGAGTGAGTTGCAGTGATCAATGAGTTTAAAAGTAATAAAACAATGATTTGATTAATAGTGTTTATTTATGGTTATTGAATCGAGTCAATCTATCAATTAATCAGTCAATCATTATAATGAAACAATCACACCAACCAATCAATATTAAATAAATCAATTAATGTATTTGACATTCGAACTAGCTACTTGTAGGCAGTGGCGTACCCAGGATTTTTTCAAGGGGTGGGTGTAGGGGGGGGGGGATATTTCGTCAGACAAATTGAAGTAAGCGGGGGGAGTGTGGGTAGGGGGTGTCCGTAGAAAATGACCGCAGCCGAGGACGAGACCGGGACCGGTCACAAATTTCGAGGCCCGAGACCAAGACATTTCTTGAATTATGTAAGGGGGTGGGGATGGGGGTAGGGGGTGTCCATCGGCCTGCCCCCAGGCCTGTGTACGCCTATAATTGGTATTTACAGTATATAGGTAGGACGGATTCGTTCACGATTAAATTTACCGAGAATTAGTCTCTTCTCAACGACAATTTACATTAATTTGTTTTACGCAAGCGCCAATTTACGTGAGCTTTCATGAATTGCATATCGTATATCTACAAACTGTTGGGTCACGTAACCCAGCACTTCGTAGATTTGGGTGACCTGTTTCACAAAAGGTACAGAACATTCACGTGACGTGACGTGAACGTGACGTGACTGTTCATACCAAGCCGATTATACCAAGATATACCTTCATTCAAAATTTGAACAAAATCCCTTGAGAAATGTGGCCTATAGAGCGCACACAAACCATCCACCAAAATAAGGTTTTTTACCCTATAAAAGACCGAACACTGGGGGCAGCATAATAAACAAATTGTTGGTGTCTAGATTATACCAAGATACACCTCCATACGAAATTTGAAAGAAATCCGTCAAGAATTCGTCACCCTGACGAATTAAGGTGATACGTATCGCTTTTTTATGATAAAACTAAAAGGATGATTTCAAAAATAACAGATTGAAAGAAATAATGGTATATGATTCGAGTAAAAGATTGCACTCTGCATTTGCCAATACGATATATAATGTTGATGCGCGGCAGACTAATCATAATAATCATAATTTGTAGCGACACACTTTATATAGTTCTTAAATTCCTATTGTTGGATAGTTGAGACCTAATTATTTTTAGAGCATAACCTCAGCTACAACATATCGAAATATGGGAGATAATTGATGGAGAATAAGCGAGATATGGTCGAAAGTCCGCTGCAGTTGATTTAAAAATCGGTTAGAATTCGCATTTTCAACTTCAACACTCAATATGATGACGTCACAACTTTTACTTGGCCTAAATGAGGTATGAATTCATATCTACAACTCATAATCTTTCTGAATATTGAATAGAATTTGGGAGTTTATGGACTTGACAAAAAGTTATGGCAAAACAAATATATATGTTTTTACCATATTTTGCCAATTTGCGAGCGCGCGTAATTTTGACTTTGACAAGTGCGTTCCTTGTTATTATGAGTCAACAATGACTCAAATTGATGGAGTGTGTTAAAGAATGTACCAGGAATGCAAAACCTGTGTAAACAAATATATGTTTCTTATTTATTTGCGTTACGCGCGCAAAAACGCGAGGCAGACTAATCACAATTGTATAGAGACACACTATAGTGCCTAAATGTCTATGGTTGGATAGTAATGACCACACTACCTCTATAGCATCACCTCAACTACAACATATCGAAATGTGGGAGAAAGTTAACGGAGAATGAGCGAGATATGGTCGGAAGTCCGCTGTGATCGATTTCAAAATGTATTAAAATCTGTTAAAATTCACATTTTCAACTTTAAAGATTTTTTTCATTGATTATAAATTTAGTCGAATTTTGTATGATTGTGAAGGTTATCTTGTACTTTAGAAGCCTCGAGAAATTCAGATTTTTTTAATTTTTAAAAATATTTTGTTATCGAAATTGAAAATGAGAAAAATTCACCCTCCAAACCAGGCCCAAATTCACCCCGATCTCGCCGCTTAGGTCGATTACGTATGACAAGGGGATGAATTCTCTGCTATATCGATTGCGCATGCGCGATCGCCGCGGTATACATCAGTTTGCGTGCAGTATTTTGTTTACAACAACCATCGCTCGCTCGTTTTGCAACATCGGAAATGAAAAAAAAAAATCTAGAAAATTGCCCAATGTTAGTGTAAAAGTATATTTTTTACCGTATGAGTGGTTATTTTCGCAAAATTATAGATTTGTTTGACAAATTGAGAGACGCAAATTGAACGTGCCTCGAAAAAAAAATGCCCGTCAGTTGAATGATAAGGAACATGTACTAGAGTTTCAGCAGCCCCGCCCCGCGAGACAGGTTGTGCTCTAGCTACCTAGCTAGCTGCCGCGCCAACTGCCATGACTGCCTTGTAAGTAATTGCACTTTTAAAAAGTTCCGAACAGGAGCGAAAATGCAAGATTATTAGTTCAAGTTCAAGTTCAAGTTCAGTTTATTTAACACTTCATAAAAACAACAAATTGACAAGGTAAGAACAAAAGAAAATCAAGGAATACAAGTTCTACATACAAAGTATGCAAAATACGGACAAAATTATAAAGTGTAAGGAGTCGGTAGAAAGGCTGTAATTGCCTTATGTAAAACCGACCCCAGTAAAGAAAAGTTACATGCATACAAACAATACATCTAGGTAAATATACAATAATAAAAGCCCCTTGTCTTGATGGGGTATAAATGTAATGCACGTTATAAATTATCCATATAATATTCAAACATGATGCTCACTCATACACTCGCACACACACACACACACACAAACCCATTCACAAACACAAAAACCTGACGTGCTGGTTGTTAAAAGATTAAAATAAAAATACAGCAAAATGTAAAATATAATACGAAATTCATTATTGCACAGAATATTTACTTAGCAACAAGCGTTTATACGAAAGCGTAAAAGCATTCAATGTTCTAATTGTCTTCACAAATAAGGGCATATCATTCCACAGTTTTGGTCCTTGGAAAAAATTGATTTTGTTATATGAGTATGTTCGTATCTAGGGTAAATGAAAATTAGTAGAATTTCTTGTATCATAGTTATGAAAGGCATTATTTAACTCATAATAGCTTAATAAAGTTGCAGGGAGCATTTTATTATTACATAAAAACATGTGTATTGCACTTTGTAGTAAATAAATATCATATATTGTTAATACAGATTTAAAAATATTGGGATAGAATGAGCCCTATATGACGAATGTGATATAATTCTTACTGCCCTCTTTTGTAATTTAAACAATCTCTGCATATTTTGTTCACTAGAATTTGCCCAGGCAAGAATACAATAATTAAAATATGGGACTATAAGAGTATTATATAATAATAATAACAAAGCATTAGGATATGACTTCAACCTATTCATGACCCCAATATTTTTAGAGATTGTATTACAGATGACACCAGTGTGTTCCTGCCATGTTAAACAATCATCGATAATTACACCAAGGAATTTCACATGTGAAACCCGTGTTATTCTTGATGCATTTATATTAATAATTGTATCATCTTTATCTATACATTTATTTCTAAAAATCATATAGTTAGTTTTGGTAAGATTTAAAACTAACTTTTTTGCCTGCAACCATTCAATTAATTTAGCAACTTCATTAATAAATACATTTTGCAAAACATCAAATTGAGGATGGGACATAAACTCACTGGTGTCATCTGCAAACTGAATGAATTGAAGTTTATCTGAAATATTGCATATATCATTTACATATAATATAAATATTAATGGTCCTAATATAGAGCCCTGAGGGACGCCACATCTCATGCTTTTCTGTTGCGATTGTATATTATCTATTTCAACATATTGCTTTCTATCAATTAAATAACTTTGAAACCATTCTAACAATGTACCACGTATTCCATAGTTAGAAAGTTTATACAATAGTATCGAGTGATCTAGCGTGTCAAACGCCTTACTGAGATCTAAAAATAGACCTATCATTATCTTTTTCTTATCAAAAACGTCAACAACCTTATGAATAAACTCCAGTAAAGCATGAGATGTGGAATGCCCACTTCTAAAACCGTACTGGTTATTGGTAATAATATTGCACTGAGTTAAACATTTAAATAATCTATTATATACACATTTTTCTAAAACTTTCGAAAATAATGGTAAAATAGAGATAGGTCGATAATTAGATACATCATCTATAGGACCATTTTTATAAATAGGCACAACTCTAGCAATTTTTTATTTTGTTGGCACAACCCCTGTGGATAATGATAAGTTTAAAATATGACATAATGGGTAGCAAATTACATGAACAATCTTTTTTACTATATTAACACGTATACCATCATATCCACTGCTTTTTCCATTTTCAAAATTACATATTATTTCAATAATTTCTTTTGGTGTAATGGGACAAACAAAGGCAGTAGTATAATTTTTTGTTAGATATTTATCAAAATTGTATGCATTGTCAAATTGAGATGAAAGCCTTGGGCCAATATAAATACAAAAATCATTAAAAGTATTACAAATATCATAAGGGGTTTCTGCAGTTTGATTGTCACATACTATTTTATTAGGAGGTGTACATTTTTTAGAGTTCCTATTGAGCATTTTGTTTATCGTTTTCCACATTTTCTTCATATTACCAATGGCAGATGTGTATTTATCCATATAATATTTATTTTTTACCTTTTTAATTTCCTTTATGACCATATTTCGATATTTTGTATACACAGAAAATCTATAATCAGTTCGATTCTTAATGTATTTCTTATATAATTTATTCTTTTTCCTACACATCTTCTTTAAACTGAATGTAAACCACAGTTTATCTTTTTGTTTTCTTTTTTTTGCATTTTTTAGTGGAAAACAATAATCATAAATGCGTAAAAATTTACTTTAAAACAATTCATAAGCAACATTTGCATCCTCACTTAATACAGTCCAATAAGAATTACCAATAACTTCAACAAACTTATTCACATTTTCCTGTTTAAAATCACGAACATAAAAATCAGTCGATTCCTGTTTATTCATCTTGGGACATAATTTAGAGTT
>JBAMJV010000042.1:0-73836 GCA_037951105.1 Echinarachnius parma
TATGCGTATTACGGGTATGGGTTTTTGTTTGAGTGTGTGCGTGTGTTTGTGTTTGTTTGAGTGCTCGCGTGGATGAGTGTGTGTGTTTGTGTGTGTGTATGTGCGTGTGTGGGTGTTTGTGTGCATTTGTGAGTGTGCATTCATGTGTTTGTGTTTGTGTGGGTGTGTGTTGTGTATCTGTATGCGTATGTGTGGGAGTTGTATTAATGTTGTGTTTGTGTGTATACACGTGTGTAAGGGTTTGTGTTTGTGTGAGCGCATGTGTGGGTGTTTGTGTGCATTGTTGTTTGTTTGAGTGCGAGTGCGTGCGTGCGTGCGGGAGTGGATGTTTGTGCGTGTGAGTATACGTGTGTGTAAGTGTGTGTGTGTTTTGTGTGATTGAATGCGTGTATGTGTGTGTGTGTCTGTGTTGGAGTTTGAATAATTCAGTCGGGTCGTGTGTTTGCGCATGTGTATGTTTGAAAGTGTAAGGTGTGTGTGAGTGTTTGTCATGATTGTGTGTAGAAGGGAACGACGTCATTTTGAACGCGCGTTAACTAAAAACGAAAATGGTTCAAAGGCAGCGAACAGGTAGTGAACAGCACGGGTTGACTACATTCAATAGACCGCTTCTGTGATGTATGCAAATAATATTCGTATGACGTATAGACTCCCCGTTGGCAAACTTAACAATAGTAACTAGGTTCGGCAAGATAAGTATGCCGGAGCTTACCGGACCTAGTTACTATTGTTAAACAGTGCCAACGTGGAGTATTACGTCATACGCATATTATTTGCTTATACAGGGTGGCCCAGAAATAACGGAACGGGGTACTTTCCATTATAAAGAAACATACAGACTAGGTTCACTGGATAGATAATCTTTTAAAAATAACTTTGATATCATCAACAGTAATTTTTTTGTTTGGGTGTTCGGAATAACGAATTTCTTTTAAAAAGATTATCTATCCAGTGAACATATTATCACAATGGCAAACACCCCGTTCCGTTATTTCTGGGCCACCCTGAAACGGTCGTTCTAGGACGGGAAACTCGTTCTCGTTCACATTAGCGAAAACTCCCTAATGAAGCTCAGTTGCGAGTCATGTGTGTTCGATTGTGTACCTGAAAGTATATAAAACTTATAAAGGGCCAAATTTTTATCAAAATACACATTTACTAAAGATTCTACATCTAAGACTTGGAATAATTTACCTTCGGAGTTAATTAATTTGAGTCTGATCCATAGGCGTACCCAGGGGAGGGGATTTTTTTTGGGGGGGAGGGGTTCAACCCCCCCCCCCCCCCCCCCCCCCCTTTTGAACATATAACTACTGTTTTGGGTGGTTGAACCCCTTCTTTACAATTTGTAGCTGGTCGCGAGACCACATTTAAGCCCTCGAAAATTGTAAATGTACTTCGTCTCAGCTTCAAAAAATGTATACGGCCACTCCCCCCCCCCCCCCCTCCTGCTTACGTACATTTGTCAGACGACACCCCCCCCCCCCCCCTCCCTCCACCCTGAAAAAATCCTGGGTACGTCACTAGTCTAACCACCATCATTCAGGTTTGTGTCATTTTAAGTTTCCATTTCACACAAATTAATTCAATCCGAAGGTGAACTATTCCAAGACTTCGATGAGCAAATTGATTACACAAGATATGACGTCATACAAATCTTTTTTTTTTTTATTTGAATTTCATTTACCGAAAGAGCATACAAAATAATGTCCAAATACCCAAAATATATTAAATATGTGTAGAATTGGCTGAGATATGCCTAATCGGATGATTTGTTTGTCAATGGGAAATCAGTGCTTCCAACGCACCTTTTCGGCAAAACGGGGGGAGGGGGGGGGGGGGGGGCTTTGGACGAATGGTCGCGTTCCAGTCAACGCGACGCGACGCGACTCTACCCACCCTTTCGGCATAACCCTTACAAATCAGAGATGATAACCACAATGCAACTTCCGAGTACAGCCTAGAGTACCTGCATAAAGAGAGTAGCGACAACTGGTGTGCACAAATGGATAAAAAAAAATGGCGACAGCTGGAAGTTACTGCATGCAGGAATGCTGAGTTCAACAATGCGCTAAACTATGACTGAACCTCTTTGAGCATTCAGTGGTTTAAATTCCTTCCGCCATTTTGTATCCATTTTGTGAACAATAGATGTCGCAACTCTCTCTATCCCGACTCTAGTACAGCCCAGTTAGGATATTTCTTTATATCTAATTTGTTTTTATTCAACAGATATTTGCCAGATCTAAGCATCTGCAAAGCTACTATTTCTGAAGGTTTCTGTACACAAATTGATATCTCTGCTATCAGCCGAGGAACAGGAGAACAAGCTTTGTACTTGCCATGACTCTGCAATCCTTTCTCATCACATCAATTTCACTTAAATCTGTACAAAAAGTTGTACCTTTTACTTTTATAGCATGAATTACATTCAATGATTCTCATATACATGTAGAATCTGTAACTTCTACATGTCTATATATTGATATGCACGTTTTTGCAAGAATTTGGTACTCGGTTGTACGGTATTTTATCCATGAAACCGTTCGCACATCAACTGCTTAAGGTGGTATCTCATCGCTCTGGAAACTAGTTGGCGACCTGTTGGCGACTCGAGTCTCCACAAGGTTGCGGCGACGTCCCCGCGACTTCTGCCTGTCTATATATATCTAGATCTACAACTAGATCATAAAGACCTCAGTCACGTGGTCTCTAAAGTAGGTCAAGCATCATCAAGCAAAGTCGCGGAGACGTCGCCGCAACATCTCCTCTCAGTCGTCTTGGTCTCCAGTAGGTTTCGGAGACGTCGCCAAGACGTCGCCGAGACCTGCTGGAGACTGAAAAAAGTCTCCAAAAAATCGATCATGTTTGATTTCTCCACGACACCCCAGAGACCCGGCTAGTCTCCAGAAGACGTCGCGGAGACGTCTCCGAGACCTGCTGGAGACTGGAAAAGGTCTCCAAAAAAATCAGACATGTTTGATTTCCCCGGCACAATGGACGTAGATCTGTCAATGATACCTATTCAACTTGAGGGAAGATTTATTCATTCCTGATGAATACGTATTACGTAAGTATCTACATGTATATACGCGTATGAACGGTCTAAAGAAAGAATACAAAGATCGCAATTATATATCCTACTAGCTGTACCCGCGGAAATCCGCGGGTTTTTTGTGAGAGAAAAGCGATGATGATATAGCGATACTTTAACACTTTATTATTCCCAAAGTCATCACTTAAAGGTAGCGTTGATTATTGCTATTTCCCGAAGTGCCCCCGATATTCTTTTGTAAGATAATGAAAAACTGACTGTCAACTTTGAAAGAACAAACAATTTAATGACAGAATAAACTTTATTTGATCAAAATCGGTTGAGAAACGGATGAAATATCCATAACATATTGTTACGGACTGGCTGTCGCAACCTTCTGCACACTCCAGAATTAACAGAAACAGTAAAGAATAGACGAAATGAACACACAAAACTGCCGAGATGTGACTTGAAAAGCAACCATGTTAATAATCCACCTCTCGTGCCTATGGCACGCTTAATCACACAAATCGGCTATGGATAGCCGTCACAGTTCCCTCCTTAAAGAGGGCATTTATACAGTAGAAATAAATGACCTCAACATGCTCCTGGCAATATAAAACAAATATGAGATACAATGTATATAAACTAAGCCCTATGATAATTGTCAATAACTATGTCATAAACTCTCAAACTTTCATCACAACAAAATGTATGCAATACCGGCTTCGCCCAAGCATGCGATGGGTCGCATTTTACTTATTTCTACTTCGAAACAAATCTCAAGATACTACACATGGACAGTAGTTGTAATCCTGTACCAGCAGTAGCACCAAATATAATCGTTCCATGTATCACATGAATCATTATGTCTCAAACATCCTTTCATGACAATTTAAAACTTTCCAATTAAATCACTTCTTCAAAAGCCTACTTTATTTTTCGACGTTACCTTTTGTTCAATAAGTATTAAGTATCTAATAGACTAAACAAGTACACGCACAATAACAAATGATTATGAATGTTATGTATTTAATAACAACCTACATGTACTAACTTTCAACTATACTGCTTGGAATTGTTTAAATATTTTATTTTTTTAACGCATACAAACAATTCCTAACGCTAACGCAAACGCTTTTTTTTTAACGCATTCCAAAAAATTCCTAACCCTAACGCAAACGCGTTAGGAAACATTAACGTTTTTTTTTTCTTCACGCATTACAGTAATTCCTAACACTAACGCAAACGCGTTAGAACACGCGTTAGGAAACACTAACGTTAATGCTAGCGCGTTAGGGATTCCAGACCATAGAAGTATGACTCCAACACTGCCGTTGTAGAACTAGAAGGTAAACTGTATTGCCCGTAGGTACCGTACCCCATACACTTTGTACATAAAACAATGGTGGACTGACGGTCTTGTTTACGAGCAGTATTGAACGGAGGAAGTTCGTCATAAAACTGCATTGTGGGGAAAAAATATGACGAAACAATAAGAATGTGCGTAAGGCGCGCACTTTACCAAGCGCACTCACACTGTACATTTTCTATGGCAAAGATGTCATTTGCGCGTACATTTGTGATTTTGCGCGCGATGAATTTGTAAACAATTTTTGCCCTTGGCTGAGACAGTGATCCGTGTATGAAGAGCGACTCTTCTGCAAATATTGAGCAATCATAAACAGTATTTAACACAAAATGTAAATAAAAAAAGTGCTCTTATTAATGGGGTAGAAAAGGGCAACACAAATGTATTACGCTAGATAAAGAGGTGGTGAATATTTCACCGCTCAATGGGATGTATTTTATTATTAAATTCCAAATCAATTTCGAAATACACAGCCTGTCATACTTTTGATGACGTTTTGTGACGTAGCTAAACTGCTTCTAATCGCATACATACCTAACCATCATGGCGGCTGAGTTTACCCCCCCTGTTCCAGACACTAACATTACTACATTCTTTTGACTCATACTGTATGTATAACTCTTTCTTTTTTGTTTCTTTTTTTGTTTTTGGTTCAAATACTCCTAACTAAACTTAGCATCATAATAAAAATGCATTTCTTTTCCAAAGCTTTCTAAAACTGCATTTTTCACTAAGTAATCAATCATGCCAAGAATGTTTTGAGTATTAAACGTATGATTGACACACGACATAGATCATATTATATCACAATCAACATACATAATGCACTGTCACCAGGTCCAACAAGGAATACCTGTAGGGGGAAAAACATATAAAATAGCGGTATTCTGTGTATGAAATAAATGCATAATATCCGCCTTTTTTTCAAACGAAATGTATGACAAATTTACACTTAATGTCAACAATCAAACACATCATCGTGTATTCTTGTTAATTATCAATTTTTTGTTTACTTCCTTAACTAAAATTTCAAGTGCAATTTCTCATTCACAGCGATTCATTGTGAATTAAATGCTCATTTGGGTTACTAAATATGTCAAAGTTTGTCCATGTTGTTATTTTTAGCATCCAAATGTTTCCAAAACACAATGGGTCCATTTTGTCTTCAAAAATCACCGTGTATGACAGTATGAAGTCTTAACAAGTTATTCAAACACGAGAAAGAGCATCCGCCACCACATTGTCTGTTCCGCGAATGTGCTTAATGGTCAGCGGATACTCCTGTAAGATGATACTCCATCTCATCAGTCTCTGGTTCTTGTTCTTCATTCTTGCGACGAATGTCAGTGGATTGTGATCAGTCCATACCACCACCGGTTGAGATCCATTGCTGACGTACACATCAAAGTGTTGGAGTGCCAGCAGCAAAGCCAAAGTTTCTTTCTCAATGGTTGAGTAGTTCCACTGGCTCTTTTTTCGAGAAGAAGCAGACAGGTTTCTCCCGCACCCACGTCACTGGCATCGACCATCAAGCTGTAGAGCTTCTCAAAGTCTGGCGCTTTCAGAACGGGCCCGGTTGACAGGAGTGCTTTCACCTTGACAAACGCACCCTGGCATTCGCTACTCCAAACAAACTTGACATCTTTCCTGAGAAGATCTGTCAATGGCGCTACAACATCGGAAAAGTTATGACAGAACCTACGGTAGTAGCCCGCCATTCCCAGGAACCGCATCACATTTTTCTTCGTCTCTGGTATCGGGAAGTCCTGGATCGCTTCCACCTTTGCAGTCACAGGGCGCACTCTGCCTCCTCCAACGATGTGGCCTAGGAACTGTACCTCTGCATATCCAAACTTACTTTTCACCAGATTGATGGTCAAGTTGGCAGCAGACAAACGCTCGAAGAACCTCCGGATCCTGGAGATATGGTCCTCCCATGTATCGCTGTAGATCACCACGTCATCAATCTATGCCTCACACCCATCTAACCCAGAGATCAGTTCATTCACCATCCGCTGAAACGTTGCTGGGGCATTCCTCATGCCGAAAGGCATGACAGCATACTGATAGAGTCCTTGAGGGGTCACAAATGCAGATATCTCCTTTGTCTTCTCTGTTAACGGGATCTGCCAGTATCCCTTCAACATGTCAAATGTACTGACAAACCTAGCATTTCCTATGTTATCGATACAATCATCAATGCGAGGAATGGGGTAGGAATCCGCCTTAGTACAAGAATTCACCTTCCTGTAATCTGTTCAGAACCGGTATGACCCATCTGGTTTCGGGACTAGAATGCAAGGCGAACTCCGCGCACTACTACTATGCTCTACAATTCCATTATCCAACATGTACTGAATCTCTTTCTGCAGGTGCTTCAATTTCTCTGGACCAGCTCTGTAGGGATGCTGCTTAATGGGAACCGTGTCACCGACATCAACATCATGTTCGACCAAACATGTTCGACCTGGGACGTCTGCAAACAAACCAGTAAAATCCCCAATCAAATTCTCAACGTCAGACCTCTCAGCTGGGGACAAATGACTCAATTTCTGGGACAGATTACCAAGAACATCAGAGTTCTGCAGCTTGGCACCAACACATCTCTCTACATCAAGACTCTCTACGTCCGTTGACAAATCAAGTTCCCTATTCACTACACTCAGAACAGGAGTCACACTCACACTTCTTTCCTCATACTTCTTGATCATGTTGATATGACACAACCTCGTCTTCTTCCGCCTGTCTGGAGTCTTGATGACATATCACCCACACTCTTCTCAACAACATAGGGGCCAGAGTAGCGTGCACGCAAGGGATCACCAGGAATTGGCAGGAGGATCACACCTTATCACCTGGATCAAAACTTCTCTCCTTGGAACGTCTGTCAAACAACTGCTTCATTTTTCTTTGACTTCTCTTCAACTGATCAGCTGCGAGTTCACGTCAGTGGCGTAGCGAGGGTCAAGTGATTGGGGGGGCACAGCTGCGAGGGAGCGTAGCGCCCGAGGGGGGGAGGGTGTGGGAGGGGGTGTCCCCCCTCCCACGGTAGGGAGCTTTTGCAAATTTTTACTTGAAATAATGCAATTTGGTGCATACCTTGGAAGGACATTTTATAATACTGAATTAAAGAAATCATTTCCCTCATGTTAAAGTATACACACACACTCAAACCTACGTGTACACACACACCAGACTCAAATACTCTCACGCCGTATGCTTGTCTACATTTATTTGGACATTTTTTTGAAATATTTGAAATTTTTGAAATTGGTGTTTAAAATATCACTGTATAAGTATGGTCATTATTGTCTTTATCATTGTCTTAATCATGGGTGTTAAAATGGTATATAATAGTGAATCTACTCGTTACGTATTTTAAAACGGTAATAGCGAGGAAAGATTAAGCCCGTGAGATGGATCCACGTGATCCTGTATACTATAGAGTCATCAATATAGTCTAGGGCATTGAGCTCCAATGGAACTAAGCAAAAGTGGAGGGGAGACATTGCGAGGAAGCAAAGCGACCGATTGGGGGAGGGTGTGGGAGGGGGTGTCCCCCTCCCACAGTAGGGAGCTTTCGTATTTTGGGGCCTGAAATTGTGCGATTTGGTGCACACCTAAGACAGAAATTTCACGTAATATAAAGTATATAAGTATGGAACCAAACATACTTAATGACAAAGGAGGGGGACAATCTCCTCCCCTTTCTAATGTGGGGGACATAATATTCCAATTTTATTTGCATTCAGCGCATATGGACCGAATTTACTAAAAGATATATTATTTCAAATTATTTTATTTTCCAATGATAGTGTGCTATAGACATGATAGATGAGGGTCTAATAAATTTCGTATATATCAGTATTTCAGAATATGCGCGCGAAGCGCGCGGCAAAAATTAAGATTTACAGTCCTTTTCAAACAAAAAAAAAAAAACAGCTATGCTCGGGTCCCTTGAATTAGTTTCAGTAGGCCTATGCTCAACTGATGCAGATATCGACTCTGGAGAAGATGACTGGTGCTCCTTCAATCATGATCATCAACAATATGCCTAGATTATGCATCATGAATTAATGGAACGGGTGCATTTGGAGTGAATAAATTAGTAAAAGAAGTTTGTCTTTACCTAGACACTTAGGACTACGTAGTGCAGCTATGCGCCTTTATAGCCTGCATGAAGGCGTCAAAATTATCTATAAAAGCGGGAGGCAGATTCAAGATCCTAAAAGGGCCCTTGGTATGATAAACGATTTACCATGCTAGGAAGTGTGTTAGCCCTATACGCGCTCTATGTCTTCTGAAATGCGGTGAGCGTCGATCCTCGCGCACGGGACTGAAAATTTGCATAAGGCGCTATATTGGAAGGATTCTTCAAACTGATATAGGTGCGCTATTGCTAGTACTAGGGAACGACTGTTATGTTCTTGGTTATTATCGTTGATAATGATTATTATCACACATTAAATAAAACGTGATAATAATTAATGATATACATTGTAGACACATTTGCCTTCATGTCGGGTCGTCATTTTTTTTTTTTTTTTTTTTTTTTTGCCAAACGATTGGGTGGGCACGTGCCCCCCGTGCCCCCCCCCCCCCCCCGTAGCTACGCCACTGGTTCACGTGCACGCAACAGCCTACCACGGAATGTAGACACATACTCCAACAACCCAGGAGCTTCCTCATCACTCAACAACTTCTCTTTCAGGGCCTTCAAAGGACCGCGCACATTGTGTCCATACACAAGCTCAAAAGGACTGAAGCCCAAAGACTCTTGCACCGATTCCCGAACTGCAAAGAGAAGAAACGGCAACCCTTCATCCCAATCCTTCTCGCACTCACAACAGTATGTTCGCATCATGTTTTTCATCGTCTGGTGAAATCGTTCTAGTGCACCCTGACTCTCTGGATGATACGCACTAGATGTCACACACTTGATTCCTAACTCACCCATCACTTGTCGAAATACTTTCGAAGTAAAATTCGAACCTTGGTCGGATTGTACGACTTTCGGTAAGCCTCAAAACAAATTTGTTGTGTAGCGCCCTCTCTATATACCATAACTCAACTATCCATTTAAAAGATGAAAGGGACACGGGCGTTTTACCCCTCCCCACATCGCTCTTGCACATCTCACTGCGGTACACATCCTTTCAGTGAACATGATAAACCTGACCCATCGGACATCCCCGGTACACTCTGTTTAAATGTTAACAATAATAATAATGAAAATATGATGAAATTATATGCATGACAAACTAATCAAATACAATATGGACTCGATGCGTTTTCGTCGTTTCTCTTTTCTTGCGAAGTTAGTAGGTCATCGCCTTCTCCCGTTTTCCAATTTGCAAGATTTTGTCGTAAAAGTTTAATTTCAATTTCAGTATCATCCCTTGTTGTACGTTTATCACAATGTGAAACCCGGGAATAGGCTATAATACGCTTGTAGGGAATGCTTATAGCTAGCTGTCTCTTCATGCATTTAATAAAATCACACTCTTTACAATTATTTTGTATTATCAATCGTATAGCACATTTCGCCACAGGTGACGATATTCCAACTAAATACATGGAGCGATCGTTTTAGCAGGATTAGTCGAGAGACGTGTTTAGCCGATACAACTGTGCAAATAAACACCGGGCCTGTATTAGCCGAAGGCGCTTTAGAATGACTCGGAGCCGTACAGTGGAGTACTGAACCTTACGACTACCCAGCTAACACAAAACGTTTACAGAACGTTTACAAAACGTTTTTATTAGGTTCCGTAGGTCTTCGTCTTTAATGAACGTTTACAGAACGTTTACAAAACGTTTTTATTAGGTTCCGTATAGGTCTTCGTCTTTAATGAACGTTTACAGAACGTTTACAAAACGTTTGTATTAGGTCCCGTAGGTCTTCGTCTTTAATGAACGTTTAAAAAACGTTCTTAAAACGTTCTGCAAATACATGGAAGGTTTTTTATTGGTTTTTCTAACGTTTAAAGAACGTTCTAAAAGCGTTCATTTGGAACGTTCTAAAAACGTTTTCAACCTTCCACAAATAAACGCTTTAAAAAACGTTTTCACAGAACGTCCAAATAACCAACTTTGAACCTGTTTAGAACGTTCAGAAATCGTCCAATTGTTAGTTGGGTATATGTCCTATCGGACTCTTCATTTCTCATTTAAATTATTTTGTACAAAACATGACGTCTTCAGTTCTTCTAAATGGCAAAAAAACATTCTTATGTGGTAATTTTTTCGTGAGAAATGTTTGTTTTGGGGTTCATAATAGTTGAATAACAGTATGAGATTTCAAGAAGAAGAAAAAACACCATAGAAATGCAACGAAATAAATGTTAAAAACTATGAAAACCAAAAAAAAAACTGTGCTTGATAAATATCTTGACTGGTCCAATGAATAACATTACCAACAATATATATGCATTTGCATTATCGTTATTCATAGCAAATGTGTAAATTGGTTGATCTGCTACAAAATAACAAGTTACTAAAGTATTTTGTGAAATATATGTATATTATTACACGCTCAATCAGAAACGTTTTCTTTATATGTATTATAATGTGAAGTGTAATAAAAACCAAAATCCACCTGTTTAGATATTGCTTGAATTTGTAAATACCATAAGTCTTATCTTTCTACCCATTAGTCCGGCCCTGTTCAAATTGAAATTAAAACAAATCCCACCTTTAATTTCTCTTTATAAGTGGCTTCTATCCTGGGAATATACATTATTTGTTTAAATACTTAAACAGGGAGTTCCATGTTTGACATTGAAAGATCAAATAGAAGGTCATGAGAACAACACGAATACTACAAAGGAGAACTCATGGAGAAAATAATCGAACGTGGACAATAACATTTTAGTTGTTAACCTTTACAAAATTCAATTCCGTCAAGTCCTCATAATGCATAACATGCAAATAATACAGTCAAAAACAGAGCAAAAGCACTGAAGAGGCTAACCTGAATAAATAAGACATAAGAAAAATCAGAAAGAATCTTTGCAAACACTCTTCCTGTTTTAAGAGTACAACCAGTATTTGTATGTGTTCATTTTGATTGATCATGTTAAGAAAATCATGCTCAGCTCATTTGGGTTCCATTGTCCATTGTTAAAGGAACTATAGCGTCTAGATGGCCTAATTTTCACAATTCGGCTGTCTATATGTAATTTCTCTCGGAGAAAAGGAATTTGGCAGTCATTTCTCATGAAATCAACCAATTTTGGGGTAATTAGTAAATATCTAATTGTCCTGGGAACGCCCCTTTTAAATCGCCAAAATTTAACGTCATCTAAAGAACGGACTAATGAATTAAATTCTGTAGATGACGCGTCATGACGTAAGCCAATGAATTGTCAATCACGTGTCAATCACGCTGTCGATTCCGGACCCTAAATGTGGGTGGGGCGTAAACTGGCTGCTAAGTGAGTTTTGGCATCAGAAAATTAGTCTTAAATCACTACTGTGTTTATTTTCATGGATTTTTTTTTTCGACAGACCTCTGTTTCAAGTCATCAACTATGGAATAAGTGTCAAAGAACGTTAAATTCTTTAGGTCCTTTAACACAAATTTGAACCAAACAGAATAAGAATGATTGATAGAGCAAGTCCAAAGGAAGAGTATTACACGCTCAATAAGAAACGTTTTCTTTATATGTATTATAATGTGAAGTGTAATAAAACCAAAATCCACCTGTTTAGATATTGCTTGAATTTGTAAATACCATAAGTCGTATCCCCCTTCAATTCTGTGTTGTGTTTGCGTGACTTTCTACCCATTAGTCCGGCCCTGTTCAAATTGAAATTAAAACAAATCCCACCTTTAATTTCTCTTTATAAGTGCCTTCTATCCTGGGAATATACATTATTTGTTTAAATATTTAAACAGGGAGTTCCATGTTTGACATTGTAAGATCAAATAGAAGGTCATGAGAACAACACGAATACTACAAAGGAGAACTCATGGAGAAAATAATCGAACGTGGACAATAACATTTTAGTTGTTAACCTTTAAAAAATTCAATTCCGTCAAGTCCTCATAATGCATAACATGCAAATAATACAGTCAAAAACAGAGCAAAAGCACTGAAGAGGCTAACCTGAATAAATAAGACATAAGAAAAATCAGAAAGAATCTTTGCAAACACTCTTCCTGTTTGAAGAGTACAACCAATATTTGTATGTGTTCATTTTGATTGATCATGTTAAGAAAATCATGCTCAGCTCATTTGGGTTCCATTGTCCATTGTTAACAAAAAATTGAACCAAACAGAATAAGAATGATTGATAGAGCAAGACCAAAGGAAGAGTAGCTGCCAATCATTTCCATCCTGTCCACGATGCTTTTGGTTTAACCATTAAACAAAATAATACATGTAATGAAATGAATTTAAACATAATCGCGCTGGAAAATCAAAATATACATGCACTGCATAGTGAAAAAAAAAGATCTTGGTAAAAATTATTATGCAAATAATACAGTCAAAACAGAGCAAAAGCACTGGATTGGATAGCACAATGAAGAATGTATTATTCATCTTGTATCGTTGCCAAGTACCCAGCTAACACAAAACGTTTACAGAACGTTTACAAAACGTTTTTATTAGGTTCCGTAGGTCTTCGTCTTTATTGAACGTTTACAGAACGTTTACAAAACGTTTTTATTAGGTTCCGTAGGTCTTCGTCTTTAATGAACGTTTACAGAACGTTTACAAAACGTTTGTATTAAATCCCGTAGGTCTTCGTCTTTAATGAACGTTTAAAAAACGTTCTTAAAACGTTCTGCTGGTCCTTGCACTTGAAAGCAAATACATGAAAGGTTTTTTATTGGTTTTTCTAACGTTTAAAGAACGTTCTAAAAACGTTCATTTGGAACGTTCTAAAAACGTTTTCAACCTTCCACAAATAAACGTTTTAAAAACGTTTTCACAGAACATCCAAATAACCAACTTTGAACCTGTTTAGAACGTTCAGAGAACGTCCAATTGTTAGTTGGGTATTACTAGCACTCGACTAGCACTTGTGCTAACTTTCGGTTCTCCTTTAGCGACAACTTGATTTTTGATCTAACGCATTTTAGGTAGATACATGTCTGACATTTTTATTTTTTACTTTAATTGTTTTGTTAAGTATGTACAGTAATTATTTGTGATAATTTTGTCTTACATGTATTTGATGATGATGATGTATTTTTTGTTGTTGTTAATAAAACTTCAAATTTCAAACACTACGAATACATGGCACCTCGCGTCGTCAATTTTAGACTTACGGATCATATCGACCATTCGCGTGATAAAACTGGATATATTTGCAACTCGTAAACTTTAAATATGTTTCCGTGTTATATTCGTAGAACAAAGTTGCGGCGGTGAATCGTTAGTCAATGCTCAGCGCCTTAAACAGGCAATGTCACATTGCTGACTTTTCCTTTTCTTCGATCTGGACGACGACCACGGGGCGGGGGCGACTCGGGAATACCTTATTGTCCTCCGCAAAACGTATAATTATACTTCGATCGCGACGGTCGGGGAGTCGCCGAATCCTCGGGGTGAGGCTATCTCGAGTGGGACACGATTCGGGGGGTTGAAGCTTACCGTATTAATATAATACAGCTTGTCCCAACAAAAATTACAACGGCACTTTCCGCAACGATAACTTTAAAGATATTAGATCAATCAAAATGATATTTCAGGGTATAAAACTATAATTAATTACCTACATCTTGCAGAAGACCCTATTCGATTTGCTTCAGTGGTCATGGAGAATGAGGATCTTTTGTCCATCATGTCATGTGTCCATTTTCGTTCATAACGCGTGAACAAGTCCATTTTCATTCATAACGCGTGAACATAACGAAAATGGACACATGACATGATTGACAAAATATCCTCATTCTCCATGACCACTGAGGCAAATCGAATAGGATTTTCTGCAAGTTGTAGGTAATAAGTTATAATTTTATACCCTGAAATATCATTCTGATTGATCCAATATCTTTAAAGTTATCGTTGCAGAAAGTCCCGTTGTCAATGGACAACACGTTTCCTTATAAAATCTGGAGGGAAGGGACATCTGACATGATTGACAAAAGATCCTAATTCTCCATGACCACTGAAGCAAATCGAATAGGGTTTTCTGCAAGACGTAGGTAATAAGTTATAGTTTTATGCCCTGAAATTTCATTCTGATTGATCTGATATATTTAAAGTTATCGTTGCGGAAAGTGCCGTTGTTTTGGGACAAGCTGTAGAAGATCATGCAAAGCGCTTTAGTCATTCGTGTACGCATCCGGTCTGCATGAGCTAGTGCGATTTTTTTCTGTGTGAACAGGCGCAAATAATTTTGAATGCCGATGCAAATTTTGAAATTATTTCCCTTTCGGTGAACGTGTACGGGCGCAAATAATTTTGAAATTTGAATCGTGATGCAAAGCGCACTATACAAGCCTTTGTGAAAGGGCCTAATACCCACTCAATCTGTATAAAGTTCGAGCAAACGAGGGTCGCTTAATAATAATAATATCGTTATACCATCACGGGTCACACATGTAAGACAACATTCAACAATAATATAATATAAAACAAATCAAATACATTTTACTTACCGGATCGATTGAAGATTTGATCTTTGGTGACAACGTTCAACATATGTTCATAATATAGAACGCTTTCCCGTGTTAAGGCTGTCAGCTATAACAACTTGTGAATGATTATTGTCCGTGACAGACTGACAAACAGCTCTTATAATTTACGTAAGGCGAGAAGCCGGTGCGAAAATGTCAGAATGACGTTTCTCTAATAAATGTTTGTTTCTTCAGAAGTTAAAAATCACATTAAGAAAGACATTCAAAATCTCATTGGAGTATCACCAAACATGCCCAAAATAACACTGAGCCAAAATGAAACTATGCCAGCGCGGGTAATGTCACGTCGTAGGCGCGAAAGTTTTGCAAAAGGCGGTTAGTAAATAAACACGTGATATAAGTTGGCGGGTAAAAGCTTTGGAATTTGAACATTCATTGTTCACAAAAGGTAAACCTTAGAAAGCTTTCCTTATCTTAATTGCACATGGCGGAAAGTCCTTAACTTGTTCAGGACAGATTGATTTTGCTATAACATGTATTCTCAATAGATCCTAGCCCAAGTTGTTGGGGACCAGATCAGGATGGGTTAAAATGTACAGGGTCCCGCCCTATACCCGCATTAGGGCGCTCAATATCACGGGACCAGGGGGCGTAACACAGATAAACATTATGATGTTAGCAATTTAAAAGTCAAAATATGTTTATTTTTCATAAATGACAAAATATTAAATCTGTTTTATAATAAATGACTATTACTTCAGCAGGCTTGGTGGTCGATCAAACAACCAGTCTCTGTTCCAACGGTGGCTCCACTGACTGCCTACATTTCCACGACTACGAAGTCAGTTTTATAAAAGAAAATCCTATGTACGTGGTGTACAAACGGTTATTTCTGACTAGCCTAATGGGTGACTTCATTTTAATGTCTTAACTAATTAGGAAGAGGAGCCCGCTTCATGGCCTCAACTGAGGTTAGTGTGGGGTAACCTGCATAAGAGCCCTTGCTTGGGGAATTAGAGGCTCCGGAAGCTTCTGAATTTTAGCAATCAAGATCTTTCACAGTGTGTTTTTGTAATAATTGCAAATTAGGTCAAACTGTATGTGTAATTAAGCGCGCATAGATGGCGGGCGCCTCGGAGTGAAATCCTGAATCATAGTTGACGACGTTGATATAAAAGTATAGGGACCGTGTTTAGGTGAAAGATATGAATCACTTGGATCGTTTAGAAGTTTAGCGATGTGTCAACGTAGAGATTTTGGGGTTGTACGTGACCCTCCCCGGGTGGCCGAGCGCACTACCAAAGTAATTTTAAGCTACCTGACCCCCGCGTAGCCTTCATAATTATAAGCTAGAGAAGCACCCATGTAGAACCTGTGCACCACCCACGTATCACCCCCGTACTACGCAATCACTACGCGCGCACTGCCCACGGGATCACCACTGGCCCCTCGTCTTGCCCGCGTAGCACCTGTGCGCCACCCACGTACTATCCACGCACTGCCCACGTGAACACCTCGAAAAATGCATTTCCTACGTGACCACTCCCAGCCCTGGTCTCATCCGACCGCGTAGGCGTAGCGACGGGTCCACGTAGACTTTTTTGGGGTTGTACGTGACCCCCGCGCACTACGCAAGTAGTTTTATGCTACCTGACCCCCGCGTAGCCTTCATTTTCCTATTATACGTGGAGAAAACTTAGACATAGACAATTTTTGATCTGCGATGATTTGTCGCGGCTAGCGCGGGGCTGGTGCGTGGGTTGTGCGTGGGAGCACTTGGTGGTACAGATGCCAATTAATTACACATAGGCACAAGATTCCAGAAATTCAAAATTCCGCCAACCTGTTTTATGCGACCACTTATCTAAAGCGACCATTTTTCACCGGTCACTTGAGCGGTCGATATAGACAGGTTTGACTGTATATGCTCAAACTTTACTTGAGGAACTTTTTGTGAGGGGTTTATATACGCGGCACGGAAGCGGTGCTGCGCCACGTGACACCCACGTAGCACCACCGTACTACCCACGAAAAAACGCATTTTCTACGTGGACCACACGCAGATAATGTGACCACTCCCACGTACAGAAAATGGCCGCGTATGGCACGCTTACGTGGGTTGGATGAGACCATGGCTTAAAATGTGCACCTGTAAAATGTCTAACTCAACAAAAATGTATTTGATTTCCCACATTTATCTTATATCGTGTTGTTTGGCTTATGGTAAGAGAATAATAAAATATAATTAGATTTTTTCAAATGCCCCTTTGGTATGACGATATCTATCATTGATAATCATTCAGCTCAAGAGCGTTTATAAACGGTCATAAACGTCAGCAACATAATACTATAATTAGTTGTAACAATTGACGCAAATGTTCCCTTTTTTAATCAAAAAAGTAGTGTTCTTTTTTATTAGGACATATCTCACAAAGAATTGGGTATAGGATTGAAGTATCAAATGTCATTTTGTGCAATATCTGACACTTTACAGGTGCACCTTTCACCAAATAGTAGCCCGAATTTATGAGCCATGAAACTCCCAGCTAGCCACCTGACGTTGGGCCGATGTCGGAATTTGGTTGCCGGATGTCGGCATATCGCCGTTGGCTCGAGGTTAAAATGTCCGCCAGCCCAACATCGTCACGACGTCATTTTTGTGATATATTGGCATAACGTCATTTTCCGACAATGGCCCAACATCATCTCATGACATGATGTTGGGCCATTGTCGGAAAATGACCTTATGCCAATATATCACAAAAATGACGTCGTGACGATGTTGGGCTGGCGGACATTTTAACCTCGAGCCAACGGCGATATGCCGACATCCGGCAACCAAATTCCGACATCGGCCCAACGTCAGGTGGCTAGCTGGGCTAAATACGATTCCACTTACAAACATGAATATTAAAATACAAATATTTATTTCAAAATTAACTGTCATTAAGAAATTATCAATATAATCTACAATATCTAAAGGCATCATAAATCAGTTCAAAATCTATGCGATTTTAACATAAAAATACATGTGTTTTCGTTCGGCGTGCATTTAACTTTTTCTCCAAATAGAAAAGTCCTTTTATTTCCATTTATACAAATTTAATATATTTGAACATGCCACTAGACTTTCAAAGTGATAAGTTTGATAAAGTTAGATATTTCTTTGAAAAGAAAGGAGCGAGCCGTGCAAATATTATTTAATATGGGTGATAAAAATTGTTATCTCATTAAATTACCGGTAGCTCGTATCAAAATTTGAGTATCGCGAATAATAAGTAATTGAGCTGAAACAGATTGTGGAGAAACATGCAAGCATGACAAGAGTAACATAATACTGCTTCTTCATTGATCATGTTGATTTGTATGTACGTTTTTGTTTCAGCCATAGATTGTTACCCCTAATTGAATCGCATTATATCCCACAGTATACGTTTTTTAACTTTATTTTGTTAAAGGGACTTAGTAACATTGTCCAAATCCTCAAAATAAAATTTTAATTCTAGCGGTTCCCTCATACCTTGTTGTGTTCGTATTACCAATAAAATCATGGGACAGGTTTCGGTTTTTCAAATTTCCCTTTCGTTACAACGATATGTACGATCGAAGTATTCAGATAAGAAAAACTCCGGTGGAGTTTTTCTTACTGCGTACAAAGTGAGTGCAGTTAGTGAGTGACTATCACTTTACATTTTGCTCATTACTTGGCCATGCAATGTCCATTTGACTTGAAATTTTCACACAATACCTTGTGGATATATGAGATAACAACAATATAAATTGCATCAACCATTCATCACTTTCTGCACATGTCAACAAAGTTACTAGATCCCTTTAAGCATCATCCAGGTAGTTAGTTATACAGTCATACTCAATGTAGTAATGGAATAATGCGCAAAATAAAGGCGCCGTCAAACCAAACCCGACACGACACACAACACGACATTACGACACGACACACGACACGACATACGACACGACATACGACACGACATACGACACGACACACGGCACGACACACGACAGTGCACTACGTGACATGCTCGTGTTTACTTCGTGCAGTGACAATAGTCCTTTGAAAAGAAGCATTTTGCTAACTCATTGCAAAAGACTCATACGTTTGTACAGATTAATCATACTTACATCATTAAGACAAATAACATAGGAAGGGGGGGGGGTGGTTTCATACTTTCGTACAAGGAAACACTAGGCATGATTCTGTAGCGCCTTTGAAATGGAATTGCTCTTTTTAGCCTCCCCCCCCCCCCCCCCCCCCCCTACACGGCCCTCCACTTCTTTCTTCGTTTTTCTTTGTGGGGGATGGAGGGGCAGCAGCCCTCATCCCATTGCCGATGCATATGAGTAATGGCACCAAGTATATACATCGGCAATGGGATGAGGGCTGCTGCCCCCTCCATCCCCCACAAAGAAAAACGAAGAAAGAAGTGGAGGGCCGTGTGGGGGAGGGGGCTAAAAAGAGCCATTCCATTTCAAACGTTCTGTGAACGTGTATGGGCGCAAATAATTTCGAAATGTGCATCGTGATGCAAATCGCACTAAACAAGCCTGTGTGAAAGGGCCTATTACCGACTCAAACTGTATCGAGCAAACGAGGGTCGCTTAATAATAATAATATCGTTCTCCCATCATGGGTCACACATTTAAAACAACATTCAACAATAATATAATATAATACAAATCAAATACATCACTTACCGGATCGATTGAAGATTTGATCTTTGGTGACAACGTACAACATATGTTCATGTAGAACGCTTTCCCGTGTTAAGGCTGTTAGCTATAACATATATAGTGAATGGTAATTATCCGTGACAAACTGAAAACAGTTCTTATAATTCAGGTAAGGCGAGAAGGTGCGCAAATGTCAGAATGACGTTTCTCTAATAAATGTTTGTTTCTTCAGAATTTAAAAATCACATTAAGAAAGACATTCAAAATCTCATTGGAGTATCACCAAACATGTCCAAAAGAACACTGAGCCAAAATGAAACTATGCCAGCGCGGGTAATATCACGTCGTAGGCGCGAAAGTTTTGCAAAAGCTGATTGGCAAAAGGCGGTTAGTAAATAAACAAGTGATATAAGTTGGCGGGTAAAAGCTTTGGAATTTGACCATTCATTGTTCACAAAAGGTAAACCTTAGTAAGCTTTCCTTATCTTAATTGCACATGGCGGAAAGTCCTTAACTCGTTCAGGACTGATTGATTTTGCTATAACATGTATTCTCAATAGATCCTAGCCCAAGTTGTTAGGGACCAGATCAGGATGGGTTAAAATGTACAGGGTCCCGCCCTACCCGTATTAGGGCGCTTATTGTCACGGGACCAGGGGGCGTAACACAGATACACATTATGATGTTAGCAATTTAAAAGTCAAGTTATGTTTATTTTTCATAAATGACAAAATATTAAATCTGTTTTATAATAAATGACTATTACTTCAGCAGGCTTGGTGGTCGATCAAACAACCAGTCTCTGTTCCAACGGTGGCTCCACTGACTACGAAGTCAGTTTTATAAAAGAAAATCCTATGTACGTGGTGTACAAACGGTTATTTCTGACTAGCCTGATGGGTGACTTCATTTTAATGTCTTAACTAATTAGGAAGAGGAGCCCGCCTCATGGCCTCAACTGAGGTTAGTGTCCAGGGGTAACCTGCACAAGGGCCCTTGCTTGGGGAATTAGAGGCTCCGGAAGCTTCTGAATTTTAGCAATCAAGATCTTTCACAGTGTGTTTTTGTAATAATTGCAAATTAGGTCAAACTGTATGTGTACTTAAGCGCGCATAGATGGCGGGCGCCTCGGAGTGAAATCCTGAATCATAGTTGACGACGTTGATATAAAAGTATAGGGACCGTGTTTAGGTGAAAGATATGAATCACTTGGATCGTTTAGAAGTTTAGCGATGTGTCAACGTAGAGATTTTGGGGTTGTACGTGACCCTCCCCGGGTGGCCGAGCGCACTACCAAAGTAATTTCAAGCTACCTGACCCCCGCGTAGCCTTCATATAAGCTAGAGAAGCACCCATGTAGAACCTGTGCACCACCCACGTATCCCGTACTACGCAATCACTACGCGCGCACTGCCCACGGGATCACCACTGGCCCCTCGTCTTGCCCGCGTAGCACCTGCGCGCCACCCACGTACTATCCACGCACTGCCCACGTAAACACCTCGAAAAATGCATTTCCTACGTGACCACTCCCAGCCCTGGTCTCATCCGACCGCGTAGGCGTAGCGACGGGTCAACGTAGACTTTTTTGGGGTTGTACGTGACCCCCGCGCACTACGCAAGTAGTTTTAAGCTACCTGACCCCCGCGTAGCCTTCATTTTCCTATTATACGTGGAGAAAACTTAGACATAGACAATTTTTGATCTGCGATGATTTGTCGCGGCTAGCGCGTGGCTGGTGCGTGGGTTGTGCGTGGGAGCACTTGGTGGTACAGATGCCAATTAATTACACATAGGCACAAGATTCCAGAAATTCAAAATTCCGCCAACCTGTTTTATGCGACCACTTGTCTAAAGCGACCATTTTTCACCGGTCCCTTGAGCGGTCGCTATAGACAGGTTTGTATATGCTCAAACTTTACTTGAGGAACTTTTTGTGAGGGGTTTATATACGCGGCACGGAAGCGGTGCTGCGCCACGTGACACCCACGTAGCACCACCGTACTACCCACGAAAAAACGCATTTTCTACGTGGACCACACGCAGATAATGTGACCACTCCCACGTACAGAAAATGGCCGCGTATGAAAATTTACTGCCCTACGTTTGCGCTACGCTTACGTGGGTTGGATGAGACCATGGCTTAAAATGTGCACCTGTAAAATGTCTAACTGGGTATAGGATTGGGTATAGGATTGAAGTATCAAATGTCACTTTGTGCAATATCTGACACTTTACAGGTGTACCTTTCACCAAATAGTAGCCCGAATTTATGAGCCATGAAACTAAATACGATTCCATTTACAAACATGAATATTAAAATACAAATATTTATTTTTAAAATTAACTGTCATTAAGAAAACATCAATATAATCTACAATATCTAAAGGCATCATAAATCAGTTCAAAATCTATGCGATTTTAACATTAAAATACATGTGTTTTCGTTCGGCGTGCATTGAACTTTTTCTCCAAATAGAAAAGTCCTTTTATTTCCATTTATACAAATTTAATATATTTGAACATGCCACTAGACTTTCAAAGTGATAAGTTTGATAAAGTTAGATATTTCTTTGAAAAGAAAGGAGCGAGCCGTGCAAATAATATTTCATATGGGTGATAAAAATTGTTATCTCACTAAATTATGGTAAGAGAATAATAAAATGAATTAGATTTTTTCAAATGCCCCTTTGGTATGACGATATCTATCATCGATAATCATTCAGCTCAAGAGCATTTATAAACGGTCATAAATGTCAACAACATAATACTGTAATTCCTTGTAACAATTGACGCAAATGTTCCCTTTTCAATCAGAAAAGGAGTGTTTTTTTTTTTAGGACATATCTCACAAAGAATTGGGTATAGGATTGAAGTCTCAAATGTCATTTTTTGCAATATCTGACACTTTACAGGTGCACCTTTAACCAAATAGTAGCCCCAAACAAATGTATGAGCCATGAAACTAAATACGTTTCCACTTATAAACATGAATATCAAAGTACAAATATTTATTTCAAAATTAACTGTCATTAAGAAAACATCAATATAATCTACAATATCTAAAGGCATCATAAATCAGTTCAAAATCTATGCGATTTTAACATAAAAATACATGTGTTTTCGTTCGGCGTGCATTGAACTTTTTCTCCAAATAGAAAAGTCCTTTTATTTCCATTTATACAAATTTAATATATTTGAACATGCCACTAGACTTTCAAAGTGATAAGTTTGATAAAGTTAGATATTTCTTTGAAAAGAAAGGAGCGAGCCGTGCAAATATTATTTAATATGGGTGATAAAAATTGTTATCTCATTAAATTACCGGTAGCTCGTATCAAAATTTGAGTATCGCGAATAATAAGTAATTGAGCTGAAACAGATTGTGGAGAAACATGCAAGCATGACAAGAGTAACATAATACTGCTTCTTCATTGATCATGTTGATTTGTATGTACGTTTTTGTTTCAGCCATAGATTGTTACCCCTAATTGAATCGCATTATATCCCACAGTATACGTTTTTTAACTTTATTTTGTTAAAGGGACTTAGTAACATTGTCCAAATCCTCAAAATAAAATTTTAATTCTAGCGGTTCCCTCATACCTTGTTGTGTTCGTATTACCAATAAAATCATGGGACAGGTTTCGGTTTTTCAAATTTCCCTTTCGTTACAACGATATGTACGATCGAAGTATTCAGATAAGAAAAACTCCGGTGGAGTTTTTCTTACTGCGTACAAAGTGAGTGCAGTTAGTGAGTGACTATCACTTTACATTTTGCTCATTACTTGGCCATGCAATGTCCATTTGACTTGAAATTTTCACACAATACCTTGTGGATATATGAGATAACAACAATATAAATTGCATCAACCATTCATCACTTTCTGCACATGTCAACAAAGTTACTAGATCCCTTTAAGCATCATCCAGGTAGTTAGTTATACAGTCATACTCAATGTAGTAATGGAATAATGCGCAAAATAAAGGCGCCGTCAAACCAAACCCGACACGACACACAACACGACATTACGACACGACACACGACACGACATACGACACGACATACGACACGACATACGACACGACACACGGCACGACACACGACAGTGCACTACGTGACATGCTCGTGTTTACTTCGTGCAGTGACAATAGTCCTTTGAAAAGAAGCATTTTGCTAACTCATTGCAAAAGACTCATACGTTTGTACAGATTAATCATACTTACATCATTAAGACAAATAACATAGGAAGGGGGGGGGGGGGGGTGGTTTCATACTTTCGTACAAGGAAACACTAGGCATGATTCTGTAGCGCCTTTGAAATGGAATTGCTCTTTTTAGCCCCCCCCCCCCCCCCCACCCCCCAGACGGCCCTCCACTTCTTTCTTCGTTTTTCTTTGTGGGGGATGGAGGGGCAGCAGCCCTCATCCCATTGCCGATGCATATGAGTAATGGCCCCAAGTATATACATCGGCAATGGGATGAGGGCTGCTGCCCCCTCCATCCCCCACAAAGAAAAACGAAGAAAGAAGTGGAGGGCTGTGTGGGGGAGGGGGCTAAAAAGAGCCATTCCATTTCAAACGTTCTGTGAACGTGTATGGGCGCAAATAATTTCGAAATGTGCATCGTGATGCAAATCGCACTAAACAAGCCTGTGTGAAAGGGCCTATTACCGACTCAAACTGTATCGAGCAAACGAGGGTCGCTTAATAATAATAATATCGTTCTCCCATCATGGGTCACACATTTAAAACAACATTCAACAATAATATAATATAATACAAATCAAATACATCACTTACCGGATCGATTGAAGATTTGATCTTTGGTGACAACGTACAACATATGTTCATGTAGAACGCTTTCCCGTGTTAAGGCTGTTAGCTATAACATATATAGTGAATGGTAATTATCCGTGACAAACTGAAAACAGTTCTTATAATTCAGGTAAGGCGAGAAGGTGCGCAAATGTCAGAATGACGTTTCTCTAATAAATGTTTGTTTCTTCAGAATTTAAAAATCACATTAAGAAAGACATTCAAAATCTCATTGGAGTATCACCAAACATGTCCAAAAGAACACTGAGCCAAAATGAAACTATGCCAGCGCGGGTAATATCACGTCGTAGGCGCGAAAGTTTTGCAAAAGCTGATTGGCAAAAGGCGGTTAGTAAATAAACAAGTGATATAAGTTGGCGGGTAAAAGCTTTGGAATTTGACCATTCATTGTTCACAAAAGGTAAACCTTAGTAAGCTTTCCTTATCTTAATTGCACATGGCGGAAAGTCCTTAACTCGTTCAGGACTGATTGATTTTGCTATAACATGTATTCTCAATAGATCTTAGCCCAAGTTGTTGGGGACCAGATCAGGATGGGTTAAAATGTACAGGGTCCCGCCCTACCCGTATTAGGGCGCTTATTGTCACGGGACCAGGGGGCGTAACACAGATACACATTATGATGTTAGCAATTTAAAAGTCAAATTATGTTTATTTTTCATAAATGACAAAATATTAAATCTGTTTTATAATAAATGACTATTACTTCAGCAGGCTTGGTGGTCGATCAAACAACCAGTCTCTGTTCCAACGGTGGCTCCACTGACTACGAAGTCAGTTTTATAAAAGAAAATCCTATGTACGTGGTGTACAAACGGTTATTTCTGACTAGCCTGATGGGTGACTTCATTTTAATGTCTTAACTAATTAGGAAGAGGAGCCCGCCTCATGGCCTCAACTGAGGTTAGTGTCCAGGGGTAACCTGCACAAGGGCCCTTGCTTGGGGAATTAGAGGCTCCGGAAGCTTCTGAATTTTAGCAATCAAGATCTTTCACAGTGTGTTTTTGTAATAATTGCAAATTAGGTCAAACTGTATGTGTACTTAAGCGCGCATAGATGGCGGGCGCCTCGGAGTGAAATCCTGAATCATAGTTGACGACGTTGATATAAAAGTATAGGGACCGTGTTTAGGTGAAAGATATGAATCACTTGGATCGTTTAGAAGTTTAGCGATGTGTCAACGTAGAGATTTTGGGGTTGTACGTGACCCTCCCCGGGTGGCCGAGCGCACTACCAAAGTAATTTCAAGCTACCTGACCCCCGCGTAGCCTTCATATAAGCTAGAGAAGCACCCATGTAGAACCTGTGCACCACCCACGTATCCCGTACTACGCAATCACTACGCGCGCACTGCCCACGGGATCACCACTGGCCCCTCGTCTTGCCCGCGTAGCACCTGCGCGCCACCCACGTACTATCCACGCACTGCCCACGTAAACACCTCGAAAAATGCATTTCCTACGTGACCACTCCCAGCCCTGGTCTCATCCGACCGCGTAGGCGTAGCGACGGGTCAACGTAGACTTTTTTGGGGTTGTACGTGACCCCCGCGCACTACGCAAGTAGTTTTAAGCTACCTGACCCCCGCGTAGCCTTCATTTTCCTATTATACGTGGAGAAAACTTAGACATAGACAATTTTTGATCTGCGATGATTTGTCGCGGCTAGCGCGTGGCTGGTGCGTGGGTTGTGCGTGGGAGCACTTGGTGGTACAGATGCCAATTAATTACACATAGGCACAAGATTCCAGAAATTCAAAATTCCGCCAACCTGTTTTATGCGACCACTTGTCTAAAGCGACCATTTTTCACCGGTCCCTTGAGCGGTCGCTATAGACAGGTTTGTATATGCTCAAACTTTACTTGAGGAACTTTTTGTGAGGGGTTTATATACGCGGCACGGAAGCGGTGCTGCGCCACGTGACACCCACGTAGCACCACCGTACTACCCACGAAAAAACGCATTTTCTACGTGGACCACACGCAGATAATGTGACCACTCCCACGTACAGAAAATGGCCGCGTATGAAAATTTACTGCCCTACGTTTGCGCTACGCTTACGTGGGTTGGATGAGACCATGGCTTAAAATGTGCACCTGTAAAATGTCTAACTGGGTATAGGATTGGGTATAGGATTGAAGTATCAAATGTCACTTTGTGCAATATCTGACACTTTACAGGTGCACCTTTCACCAAATAGTAGCCCGAATTTATGAGCCATGAAATTAAATACGATTCCACTTACAAACATGAATATCAAAATACAAATATTTATTTTTAAAATTAACTGTCATTAAGAAAACATCAATATAATCTACAATATCTAAAGGCATCATAAATCAGTTCAAAATCTATGCGATTTTAACATAAAAATACATGTGTTTTAGTTCGGCGTGCATTGAACTTTTTCTCCAAATAGAAAAGTCCTTTTATTTCCATTTATACAAATTTAATATATTTGAACATGCCACTAGACTTTCAAAGTGATAAGTTTGATAAAGTTAGATATTTCTTTGAAAAGAAAGGAGCGAGCCGTGCAAATAATATTTCATATGGGTGATAAAAATTGTTATCTCACTAAATTATGGTAAGAGAATAATAAAATGAATTAGATTTTTTCAAATGCCCCTTTGGTATGACGATATCTATCATCGATAATCATTCAGCTCAAGAGCATTTATAAACGGTCATAAATGTCAACAACATAATACTGTAATTCCTTGTAACAATTGACGCAAATGTTCCCTTTTTAATCAGAAAAGGAGTGTTCTTTTTTATTAGGACATATCTCACAAAGAATTGGGTATAGGATTGAAGTCTCAAATGTCATTTTTTGCAATATCTGACACTTTACAGGTGCACCTTTAACCAAATAGTAGCCCCAAACAAATGTATGAGCCATGAAACTAAATACGTTTCCACTTATAAACATGAATATCAAAGTACAAATATTTATTTCAAAATTAACTGTCATTAAGAAAACATCAATATAATCTACAATATCTAAAGGAATCATAAATCAGTTCAAAATCTATGCGATTTTAACATAAAAATACATGTGTTTTCGTTCGGCGTGCATTGAACTTTTTCTCCAAATAGAAAAGTCCTTTTATTTCCATTTATACAAATTTAATATATTTGAACATGCCACTAGACTTTCAAAGTGATAAGTTTGATAAAGTTAGATATTTCTTTGAAAAGAAAGGAGCGAGCCGGGCAAATATTATTTAATATGGGTGATAAAAATTGTTATCTCATTCAATTACCGGTAGCTCGTATCAACATTTGAGTATCGCGAATAATAAGTAATTGAGCTGAAACAGATTGTGGAGAAACATGCAAGCATGACAAGAGTAACATAATACTGCTTCTTCATTGATCATGTTGATTTGTATGTACGTTTTTGTTTCAGCCATAGATTGTTACCCCTAATTGAATCGCATTATATCCCACAGTATACGTTTTTAACTTTATTTTGTTAAAGGGACTTAGTAACATTGTCCAAATCCTCAAAATAAAATTTTAATTCTAGCGGTTCCCTCATACCTTGTTGTGTTCGTATTACCAATAAAATCATGGGACAGGTTTCGGTTTTTCAAATTTCCCTTTCGTTACAACGATATGTACGATCGAAGTATTCAGATAAGAAAAACTCCGGTGGAGTTTTTCTTACTGCGTACAAAGTGAGTGCAGTTAGTTAGTGACTATCACTTTACATTTTGCTCATTACTTGGCCATGCAATGTCCATTTGACTTGAAATTTTCACACAATACCTTGTGGATATATGAGATAACAACAATATAAATTGCATCAACCATTCATCACTTTCTGCACATGTCAACAAAGTTACTAGATCCCTTTAAAGGTATGGTGTCAAGAAAATCAGCTGAAAACGGCATTTTAGCCCTTCAGAAAGCCACTTACATGTAGATTTCAAATAAAACAACTGTTTTGCATTTGGAAAATTATTTATAAATGATATGAGGACCTGAACATTTACTTTGAAAGTGCCCCCAAAAAAAATTGAGTTCGGGCGAAGAAAAATGACGTCATAGTTGTGACGTCATCTGCAGGCAATCACAGGATCCCCGATACTCTAATTGTCATAGACGTACACGCTGAGCGCATCTAATCACATTGACAGAGAGATATTATTTCGATTTTTTTCAATATCTACATACATTTGTTTGAGTTTATAATTATGGAGGATCCACATGTCAACTCTAGGTACTGTATTTACCCTGGTTAACGACAGATTTGGTTCTGTTATCATGAAATGTATGCAATACTCAAATAAGGCGCACCATACAAGAATATAAAGTTAAAACAAACTTTTAATAAGAGCCAATGGTTCCAGCTCTTAAAATAAATCGACTGAATCACTTTATGCAAGTTTACATCTCATAAATGAAATTGAATGGTAGCATAAGTATACAACAATTCAAGTCATAACATACAAGCACAATGTTGTGAAATACTATCAAACTACACCATATCAGGATCTGTTGGATCATATGGGTCACAAAATGGCTTTGCTAAACCCAGTAGACATATCCATATAATCAGTTATCTTGGTCTGAATATTTAATCAGATACTGTGGCAGAAACATGGCCTTAATCCATGAATCAAACATTAACTATAATGGCCAAATGGTTGAATAGCACCTTAAAATGGGGCGGTTGCTATGCCGAGAGTCCTTCAGTCTAGTGTGAGTTCGGTAGCGGGTTGCAGTTCATGCGCGACACTGACGATCATCGTCGACGACGGCGTCGAGCACGAGTTCGTGAAGATCGATGACCAAGCAGCCGATGAGTGCTACGAAGAGTACGTGGAAGTACGACGACGTGGTACGACTAACGCTCACGAGGATCGCGTGAAGTACGAGTCCACGATGAGTACGAGGTACACGAAGTAGCCGAGGCGTACGAAGTGCAGGTCGATGACGAATACGAAGTACGGAGTACTGGGTATGGCTACGAAGTACGTGCTACGAAGTACGGGGTTCTGGGTACGGGGTTCTGGCCCAGCTCGTCCAGTAAGTGCTGAGATGACAGAAGTTGAGGGGAAATGGAGGCTTCTCCTGGCCTGTGCTGCCTGAAGTTGCCACTGGAAGATGGCTGCCAAAGCTGTCATGCCTGTGCTGCATAACATACATAAAGCGTGTGCCTCATCCTTGGTGCCTCCAATTTCACCACAACATCACACCTAGTGCACAACCTGCTCCTAGGAAAGCATAGTATCAACTGACTATACCACCCAGAACTCACATGTCTCCCTCATTTACTGTACCCCTCTTGCTCACACTTCTGCACAAACACAAAAGATCCCTTCTCACACACAAAAGATCTAATCTGCACTAAGCATTCAAAACATCCACCACTCCCTTAATTACCCCCAACTAGTTAGACTGGTAACACTTTTCCTTACCATCAACCCCTGGTACTATGTAGCATTACCGGCTAGATGGGTTAAAATACAGACTATATGCAATCAATAATAACATAGTGGAAAGGGGGGGGGGGGTGTAGCCTATTTACATTGTGACATATCTCCCCATCCTTCGAGAAATTTTTATAATTTCAAAAGAAAAATAAAAAGGGAGAGATTTTCTCTGAGTTGACTTCACCTGGGGAAAAAATACATGTTAGTGGAGTGATTTTCTCCGACTTAAATCACACGGAACAGTCCTCATTAGTCAAGTCAAAAAATGGGGTCATCATGTTTGGCGTTAAGTCAAATAATTTTATGTTTCTGGAATCCTACTGAGGTAATCGGCACCGATGTTTTCGCTACCCTTGATCGCGATGATGGTGAAGCGATACGGCTGTAGCGCTAGTGCCCATCTGAGGATCCTTGCGTTCGCAACTTTTGACCTTGCGATGCATGTCAGTGGTTGGTGATCAGTTTCCAGTTGGAAATGCTTACCAAACAGATAGGGTTCAAACTTTTGTGTTCCCCAAACGACTGCTAAGCATTCTCGTTCCATTATGGAATACCGCTGTTCTCTTGGTAGGAGTTTACGGCTGGCGTAAGCGATGGGGAATTTCTTACCCTCCTCCTCCTGCAGGAGGATAGCTCCTAATCCGACATCTGAGGCATCAGTCCTCAAGATGAAGGGAGTTGTCAGGTCAGGAAGATGGAGGATGGGTTCTTTCTCGAGCTTCTGCTTCAAGGTGTTGAACGCCTTTTCTTCCATGTCTCCCCATCTGATGAGTGTTGGTTCCCCTTTCTTTGTACGATCAGTCAATGGAGCTGCAATGGCAGCAAAGTTGGGTATGAAGCGCCTGTAATACCCCACCAGGCCTAGAAAAGAGCGGAGTTGTTTCTTGGTCTTAGGTCTTGGGGCCTCTTTTACTGCAGTGATCTTGTCTTGCACTGGTCGGAGCTGTCCTTGACCTACGTTGTGACCGAGAAATTCGACACTCTTGCATCCAACGATGCACTTGGTTGGTCTCGCCGTCAAGTTAGCCTTCTTCAATCTTTCCAGCACTTCTCTGAGGGTGACCAGGTGCTCCTCGAAAGTAGCTGTGTGGATTAGAATGTCATCTATGAAATTGTCTACGTTGTCTAAGCCACGGAGTAAGTCCCTCATGATACGGCTGAAACTTGCAGGTGCGTTCACTAACCCGAATGGCATATTCTTGAAGTGAAACAAACCATCCGATGTCACAAATGCTGTGAGTTCCTTGGCGTTATCGGTGAGTGGCACCTGCCAATATCCTTTCGATAAGTCAATCTTCGTTAAGTACTGGTCCCGCGCTAGCTTTGCGAAGATTTCTTCCTGATCTGGGATTGGTTCTGCATCTGTTACGGTGACTTGGTTCAGCTTACGGTAATCGCAACAAAACCTGTTTGATCCATCTTTTTTCTTTACTATGACTACAGGTGAGGCATATGGTGAAGAAGATGGCTCCACAATTCCTAGGTCGATCATTTTCTGCACCTCCTTCGTCACCTCACCACGCAATGCATGGGGTAGAGGGTATGGTCTGCTCTTGATGGGTTCCTTGTCTCGAAGTTTGATGTCGTGCTTGCCCAAGTTGGTCAATCCGGGCATGTCAGTCAAGATTTCTTGGTACTCTTGAAGAAGAGAGGTGATAGTCTCACGCTGACCTTGGTCAAGTTGTGGGCCTAACTTCACATCATCAAGAGATTCTGTGGGGGAGAGAGTTGGGAGATGAAGAAGCTCACGCTGCGATGTAGGATGATTTCCATCTTCGTCGTCGTCTTCTTCCATCATGCCATCGTCCACCACAGAGACACCTGCAACCTCAGACTCGTCATCATTGTCGTTCCTCCTGAAGAACTTCTTCAAAAGGTTAGCATGGAAGGTCTTCACCTTCCCGTTCATGTTGATCTTGTAGTCCAGATGTCCGACCTTCTGAACTACCTTGAAAGGTCCCTGCCAATGCATCAACAACTTGTTTGTGTCGGATGGGAGTAGGAGCAGGACCTCATCACCTACTTCAAACTTCCGATCCTTCGCTTTCCGATTGTACTGTCTTCTGTACTTCTCAGCAGACTTGCCAAGATTCTCCTGAGCTACTTGACAGGTTGCCTCCAGTCGGTCCTTTAGGTCCAACACGTACTGATACGTGGTCTTTGTGTCCGGCTCATCCACCTCTCCAGTCCAGAGCTCATGAAGAATCGCCAGCGGTCCACGGACTACCCTTCCGAACAAGAGCTCGAACGGTGAAAATCCTGTGCTCTCCTGGACTGCTTCCCTGTAGGCAAAAAGTAGAGGGTTAATATATCTATCCCAATCCTTTGGTCGTTCCTCGCACATCTTGCGAAGCATGGACTTAAGTGTACCATTGAAGCGTTCGACTAAGCCGTTACATGCAGGATGATACGGTGTCGTCGTCATCTGTCGGATGGAGAGTAAACGACTCACTTCCCTCATCAGATCAGATGTGAACTGGCCTCCCCGGTCTGTTAACACTTCCCGTGGTATCCCTACTCTTGAGTAGATGTCCACCAGTGCTTCAGCTACAGTCTGTGTGTCTATCCGGCGGAGTGCTACCGCTTCTGGATAACGCGTAGCATAGTCAACAACGGTCAGTATGAATCTGTTTCCTTTGCTTGTGGCAGGATCGATCGGTCCAACGATGTCCATGGCAATGCGGCGGAAAGGTTCATCGATAAGGGGTGTAGATCCCAGGGGTACCTTTGATACCTTTCCTTTTGGCGACATCCTTTGGCACTGTCCACACGAACGACAATGGCGCACCACATCAGCATGCATCCCTGGCCAGAAAAAATGCATTAGAATCTTCTCACTGGTCTTCTTGTTTCCCAAGTGACCTCCTAAGATAGATTCGTGTGCCAGCTTCAAGACCTGGTTCCTGAATTTCAAAGGCACTACGACTTGCATCACAACATCTGATCCTGGGGTTGCATCATGGAATCTCCGGTACAAAATGGCCTTCTTGTACACGAAGGAAGATGATTTACCTTGCTTGGTTGTCCTCTCATCTCCTTCATCTGCAAGCTTCCGCAAGGATTTCAGCATCTCGTCTTGACGCTGAGCTTGAATCAAATCGTCAACAGACACAATGGCTTCCAGTGGTTCAGGTACAAGGAGAGGAGGCCTTTTCCTTGCCGCCTGCTTCTTCTGTCCTCGTGTCTCCACTGCATTGGCCTGATGACTTGGCTCCCATTTCAGATCCGGGTCTGTAGGTTCACGGACACCAGTCACGTTCCCAAGTATGAGATCATACACCGGTGATGACATACATAATGCCTCAATCTTACCCTTTAGATAGGGTGTATCAACATCAATAATTGCAACTTGAAACCTTCTTGCTGTTCCGTCAATGAGAACACATATCCGTTCTTCTCCAATGAGTTGCTCCTCCAACACCAGGTTACGTCGCACAACGACAGTCGAGCATCCTGTGTCACGAAGCACATCGACGGGTTTCCCATTCACGATACCGTGGCACACTGGCATGGTGTCTCCACATGGTCCACATGCAGCTGCTGACAATACCGGCAGTGTACCACCAGACGCTAACTTCACCGCGGCACCATCATCAGTGAGGTTCTCCTCAACGATAAGGCACATTCCTTTCTGCTCTTGCAGGTCAGTCATCTCACTCGGCTCCATATGAGGTGGCTCTGCTGGTCCTGCACCCTCTCCATCCTCGGGTTGACCTGCCTGTGACCTGCCTTCGGAGAGACTCGCACCCTTCTCCTTGCGACTTCTGTTATCTGGGCAATTCCAAGAAGTATGACCAAGTTTAGCACATTTGAAACATTTTATTGACATTCGAGATTGTGACTGATTTCCTGTGTTAGGTACTGACCCTTTGGGAGTATTAGGTCTGTTAATACTACTGTTACTGTTAGTATGAGTACTGGACTGCTGGGCTCCACTGTAACTTGGCTTGTCTCTCATTCTCCTAACTCTAGGATCTGAATGAGCATCCCGATACTGATCCGCTAGTGTTAACACCTCTGTCAGCGACTTGGGCTGACGTTCCTTAATGAACACAAGTAAATCCTTACCACAGATGTCGAACACTTGCTCCTGGATCATCAAGGATTTCAATCCATCTAAGTCATTATCATACGGGCTAAGCTCTATCCATCTACAAAGGTGCGTTTCGATTCTAGAGGCGTACTGGACAAACGACTCACCCTGTCTGAGTTTAGATTGTCTAAACTTCAATCTGTATCCTTCTTCCGTCAGATCGAAACCTTTCAAAAGTGAAGATTTAACGACGTCATAATCGTTGGCCTGTCCAGTAGTCAGCCTAGAAATTATATCTAAAGCTTTACCTGACAACAGTGCAGAGACTGCAAGGGCCCAATCTGCCTTGTCCCATCCTACGCATGAGGCATATCTCTCAAACCTAGACAGATAACTATCAATGTCATCTTTACCATCCTGGAAAACTGGGAGAGGGGGAATATTGGGTTTACTCACTGGCTTTGGGGTCGGTCCCGTCTTATTCTCCTTCCTTAGTTCCTCCAGCCTGATCTGCTGAGCTACTAAGTTAACCTCTAGTTCCCTAGCTTCCACCTCAGCCTGTCTAACTTCTACCTCAGCCTGTCTAACGTCTATCTGAGCCTGCCTAGCTGCCGCTCTCTCATCCCTAGCCTCATCCCTAGCCTCTCGCACACAATCATCCACATATTGTCTCAACTCTAGCCCACTCAAACCAAATTCTTGGCCTTGTGCAAGAAATTTGTCTCTATCCATACTGTGAGGCACACCAAAGATAAGTTTGCACACTTACCAAAGAATGAGCTTTTATGCTGCTACTGCTGCTGCTGCTCCACAATCAGTCGGCGAAGACTGGTACAGGCACTGGCTGCCTCGAAGAAGCCTCCCTGCCTCAACTTGTGTCACTATCCACGATGAAGTGGCCTAACAATATGAAGAACAAAATTTCATTAGTGCACACAAATACAGAGTAATCTGCGGTACATTCACAATTTAACCTAACCTATCAATTAGGAAACTAGTCCCTTCGTGGTCGCCATTTATGTCAACTCTAGGTACTGTATTTACCCTGGTTAACGACAGATTTGGTTCTGTTATCATGAAATGTATGCAATACTCAAATAAGGCGCACCATACAAGAATATAAAGTTAAAACAAACTTTTAATAAGAGCCAATGGTTCCAGCTCTTAAAATAAATCGACTGAATCACTTTATGCAAGTTTACATCTCATAAATGAAATTGAATGGTAGCATAAGTATACAACAATTCAAGTCATAACATACAAGCACAATGTTGTGAAATACTATCAAACTACACCATATCAGGATCTGTTGGATCATATGGGTCACAAAATGGCTTTGCTAAACCCAGTAGACATATCCATATAATCAGTTATCTTGGTCTGAATATTTAATCAGATACTGTGGCAGAAACATGGCCTTAATCCATGAATCAAACATTAACTATAATGGCCAAATGGTTGAATAGCACCTTAAAATGGGGCGGTTGCTATGCCGAGAGTCCTTCAGTCTAGTGTGAGTTCGGTAGCGGGTTGCAGTTCATGCGCGACACTGACGATCATCGTCGACGACGGCGTCGAGCACGAGTTCGTGAAGATCGATGACCAAGCAGCCGATGAGTGCTACGAAGAGTACGTGGAAGTACGACGACGTGGTACGACTAACGCTCACGAGGATCGCGTGAAGTACGAGTCCACGATGAGTACGAGGTACACGAAGTAGCCGAGGCGTACGAAGTGCAGGTCGATGACGAATACGAAGTACGGAGTACTGGGTATGGCTACGAAGTACGTGCTACGAAGTACGGGGTTCTGGGTACGGGGTTCTGGCCCAGCTCGTCCAGTAAGTGCTGAGATGACAGAAGTTGAGGGGAAATGGAGGCTTCTCCTGGCCTGTGCTGCCTGAAGTTGCCACTGGAAGATGGCTGCCAAAGCTGTCATGCCTGTGCTGCATAACATACATAAAGCGTGTGCCTCATCCTTGGTGCCTCCAATTTCACCACAACATCACACCTAGTGCACAACCTGCTCCTAGGAAAGCATAGTATCAACTGACTATACCACCCAGAACTCACATGTCTCCCTCATTTACTGTACCCCTCTTGCTCACACCTCTGCACAAACACAAAAGATCCCTTCTCACACACAAAAGATCCAATCTGCACTAAGCATTCAAAACATCCACCACTCCCTTAATTACCCCCAACTAGTTAGACTGGTAACACTTTTCCTTACCATCAACCCCTGGTACTATGTAGCATTACCGGCTAGATGGGTTAAAATACAGACTATATGCAATCAATAATAACATAGTGGAAAGGGGGGGGGGTGTAGCCTATTTACATTGTGACACCACACACAGATTCATCTGATTCTAACAGTGAGCGTGAATTAGACGAAAGATCTGGATCAGAGTCAGAATCGAGTTTTGAATTGACAGTTCCTGAAGATAAAATTCCAAATTGTGCGTCGGCGGCCAAAATGGAATGGAAGTGATAGAGGTGCAACCGAACAGATTTGTTGAGCGTGGCTGAGCAAATTCATGACAATTTCCCCATAATTGCAGACACCATTATTATAATTCTTATTTCATTATTTGTCTCCACAAATACAACAAATATAATCGCCAAATAAAGGCGCATACTCACTCTAAAATCGCTTCGAGGAAGTCTCCGATATGATTATAGCAATCGTATACCCAGCCCCCTCGCAGACAGGTCTTCCGGCCATCAGCACGCACGAGCGCTGCGGATAGCCCAGGCCTAGCCTAACCATAATAAGTGGCGGCTTCATCCGATCACGTCTCAAAACATGGTGTACAAAAATGCGGTGTTTCGCACTCAAATTCATCTTTTTATGCGGCAATAAAATGAAAAGCATCATTGCTTTGATGGATCTATTTAACAATATTTACGGAAAAATATTTACAGAACATTCAGAATTACCTCAGTTTTGAGCAAAATATTACTTTTCCCCGAGGTAAACAAATCCAAAACTCAAGTCGTTGGCGAGCGTGCGGGAGGTTGAACATAGTCAATCAATTTCTGGGCATCGATATCATACACGTAGTCTACGCCGTTTGCAAATTAACAACAAAACTACAAAAGAGCGCTAAGTTCAGTTCATTTATTTTTTTTTTCTCTGTCGGCATTAGAATGCCGACAGAGAAAAAAACAATAAACATTTTCAAAGAGGCCGCGAAAGTGATATATTTGTCCATCTAAGGTAATCGTTCTTGTATTTGTTTGAAAAGCCATGCAAACATTAAGTAAATTAAGAAATAGTCTGGAATAGGTGCGATCGTAATAATCTTGCATTTTCGTTACTTTTCAGAACTTGTAATAGGTAGTTGTCGCGGCAGCTAGCACGCGAGAGCATAACCTGTCTTGCCGCGCGGCCCCCCGAAACTCTGGCAGACCTGCACACACTCGCTAGGTCCTTCCCAGTCGGCCCTCGTTAATTTAACAACCTGTCTCTCTGCTAAAACGGTAAATGCTATCATATCACCCATGCCATTAAAACGGTAAATAGTGTCAATTTAGGCCGTTTTATGGCACTATGCGCACGCGTACGCACGGACAATATACTTACGGACGCATTGCAATACAGGTCTACGCACCCCCACCTACCCCCACCCTAGTAATGCAAGCAGCGATTGGTTGAATGCACGCATGCGCACTTGTCTAACTGGGTTTCGTTCTGCCGCGCTCTCATTGACCGCACAATATCGCCGCGACAGTACTAATACACGTACTAATAGTAGACCGAGAACAGTATGTCATATACCACACGTGGATCAATCGAGTTTTTGCATCTATTTGACGGAGTAAGCCTAGGTAATACTGGCCAGTGATTTCGGTTATTGTTGATATTTTAGTGCGAATTATCTGGATTATCTGTGATGAAGTAAGAAGACATTTCGGTAAGTTTACTGCAGCAAATAAAATGCTAATTTAGGCATGATAGTGAATAGCTAGATACTGAACTGAATGGATGTTTTGTTTTTCTTCACCTGAATATTAAGCGTATTACTTAGTTATGATGTATATGTTTAAAGTGCTAGTGTTTTATTATGAGATAAAGGGTGTGTATAAGTATAAAACTACACAATTTAATAAAAGAATCATTAAAAAATGCAGTGCTAAACAGAATAGTTGTAACTAAACTAGTGCCACCGGCGTTACAACACCGTTACAATGCAATGTGCATCTACCGTACGCCGTATATGCATTTCATTGTACCGTTCGTGTAGTTTTCATAATGTTCATGCAGTTGTGACACTCATGCAATAGACATACACTATTATATTGCAGGGGCGGATCTAGCTTTTTGCTAAGGGGGGGGGGGGGGGGTTGACCCCAGCGGCGAAGTCCAAGCCGCGTAATTGCGAGTGGGGGGGGGGGGAGAGTGCGAGAGGGGGGTGTCCCCCCTCTAGGCGATTGTTTTTTCTATTTTGAACCCCCGTGTGATGTTTTCATGGCATCTACTAATACAATGGATACCATAAAAACAGTGCAGTGTTTTTCTATGCACACCACATTTTCACTTGGCAGCATAAAGGGGGGGGGGGGGAGGGGGGGAGGGGGGGGGGGGGGTTAAACCCCCTAACCCCCCACCCGTAGATCCGCCACTGTATTGTAACTTTACAGCCATTCCCAGGGGCGTAGACAACGGGGGGGATGAGGGGGATGCATCCCCCCCACCTCACAAGGTGGGGGGGATGACATGTACAATCATCCCCCCCAGGTTTTAGGGAAGGATATATTTTTGTCTGTGTGTATCTGTATACGAGTGGGAAAGAAAACATTAGTTGTATGAGCTAAGACTTGTTAATTCTAACGTTAACAAAGTAATTTATACATCCATTTTCAATTTTCGCTGCGCGCTTCGCGCGCGAACAGATTATCTCAGTTTGTTGTGTAATACCCGGCGCATACAGAGCCGATTCGACCCGATCCGACTGGTTTTCAGCCTGATTAACTCAGTATGCGCTGCCTCAGGACTCCGGTTTTTCCGGTCAAGTGCCAGTCGGAGGTCATACGAGGCCGATTCAACATGTTGGATCGGCCCCGATTGAGCGAAACTGACTCTAGCCTGACTGAAAACCAGTCGGATCGGGTCGAGTCGGCTCTGTCTGCGCCGGGCCTTAACTTGCGTATGGTCTGGGGTGAGTATTTTTTTCTGTATACCGCGCCACGTAGTTCCAGTGTAGGCTGGCATTGCTCTGGCTGCTTGTGTATATTATATAAATGCAAAATCTTCTCCGTGGGAGGGGAATACCCCCTCCCAAACCCTCCCTATTTGGCTCTGCCCCAGCCCTCGGTAGCTTCGCCCCTCGGGACTCATTCTTGGCAATAGGCTAAGTTGTTAGATCAGGCATATATGGTGATGATGGAACTGTGTATGACGCTAAATATAAATACAATATTTGTGTTTGTGTTGGGGTGCATATTCATTAGTGTGTCAATTATTTGTTTTCTTTGTGAAAATATATTTAAAATTTCTGGTCGATCAAATCATAACACGCTTTCCCAGATACAGGCAATGTTAAGCCTGAATTTCCTATGTAGGCAAGCACCAAATTGCCCAATTTCAAGTCCAAAAATGCAAAATCTCCCTACCGTGGGAGGGAGGACCCCCTCCAACACCCTCCCCCCGCTCAGTAATTTCGCTCCCTGTGTTGGGGTGCATATTTATTAGTGTGTCAATTATGTTTTTTCTTCGTGAAAAGATATTTAAAATTTCTGGTCGATCAAATCATAACACGTTTTTCTCAGATACAGTCAATTTTAAGCCCGAATTACCTATCTAGGTATATAAGCACCAGATTGCACAATTTCAAGTCCAAAAATGCAAAAGCTCCCTACCGTGGGAGGGGGGACACCTCCCTCCCACACCCTCCCCCGCTCAGTCACTTCGCTCCCTCGGGCTTGGTCGCTTCGCTCCTTGCAATGTCTCACTCTCACATCTGGCTCAAAGTTGGCAGCACACAAAATCGTGAGCCCCCATAGGTTTTGCCCCCCCCCCCATCCAAAACTGCCTTCGGCCCGCCTGGTCACGACCATCTTAATATCTACCCCTCACCCCCCCCCCCCCCCCCCCCCACACTGAGCCACTGAGAGGACTTTCAAGCAATTGTCTTGGTCTCGAAATATTTCGGCAGGCGGTCTCGGCCGCGAACAAATTGGTCTTGGTCCGGTGAACGGCAAATCATCCCCCCCAGGTGTAAGAACCTGTCTACGCCACTGGCCATTCCTATGTCGTCGTCATTTAGTACACATAATCTCGAACGAACACTGTGGTGATTTTATCTGATTATATAGATGTATTACTTGTGCACGGCCATTATAATTATTTGATAACAAAATAATAACAAACAAACTAAGCGGTGGGTGGGGGGTGTCATGGGCCCCCTCCCAAATCAATTTAAATCATGCCTTTTATCTAATTCGATTGGAAAAGAGAGTTGGTGGTCGAAATGACGTATGACCCCCCTCCTCCAATGGCGAGAAGAAATCGACGTTTACGGAATGAAATGAAATGAAAATTATATTATGAATCAATTAACAAGGAAATTAGGCGACCGCCGTGAAAGTTTGGATTATGTAACAAACTCATTTATTTTCTAGCTCTATACGCCACTGAATATAGTTTGTATTTTTTGAGAAACACATGTCATTATCCTTGATAACTTTTAACACTTCCCATGTCTATGTATTTTGCAGGTGACTTTGACTTCGAGTCTGACAAACAGAAAATACAGAACAGTTAAAACCCGATTCATTGAGACGCAGATCTTGATATAGATTCTGGATCAATGTAATTTGTCTGTGTGGTTACATAGTTTTCACAAATATTTGGGGTTACGCATCCCAGTGGCCCAATTAAAAAGGCGTAGACAGTGGGGGGGGGGGGGGGGGGGGGGGGGGGGAGGGGGGGGGTAGGGACTAGGGGTTTGCATCCCCACCTCACAATATGGAGGGGATGACATGTTCAATAATCCCCGATGTTTTAGGGAATGATATTTGGTTACAATTAAATATCATTTACTTATTTAGAAATGATAGGAACAGCAATAATGATAATAATTATAATGATGATGATGATAATAATAATAATAATAATAACAATAATAATGGCAATATTAATAATAATGATGATAATAATAATAATAATAAAAATAATAAGAATAAGAATAATAAGAATAATAATTATAACAATAACAATAATAATAATAATTAGTATAATAACACTAATAATAATAATAATAATAATAATAATAATAATAATAATAAGAATAATAATGATAAATATAGTATATATAATATTATAGTACTAATAACACTACTAATATAAATACTAACACAAAATAATAGCCCCCCACCCCCACCCCCCCCCCCCCCCCCCCCCCCCCGCCAACTGAAAGGGGTTTTGACAGCCTATTGCTTTGGTCTCAAAAGTCATTGACACATTTTACAAAATGGGTGGACAAACCACGATTGCAACAAGCCAGTTTTTAGAATGTTTATATTATATGTTCATACGTTTTAACTTATGTTCACCAATATTTTATTTGATGCATGCAGCAAGGGAAAGCACAATCACTGGGCATGTGATGTTTTGGAATGAAAGGAAGGCTGAAGGGATGGTGGAGCAACTGAGGAAGAGATATGAACAGGTATGACATGAAACATATGCAGTGGTCTTGGAGAAGGCCATTGTGGAAGGTGCTGGAATAATTACTCATAATTGGGACCAGCCAGGGCAAGACACGTTATTTATATAATGTATACTATCCAGTATTTATCAATGCTCAACATTTTTAAAATGCATATTACACCCTCATGTGAACTTGTATAATATGTATCAATCATATATATTAGCACACTAAATGTATTAACTTAATACTGAATTGGAATTTGATTAATCTTATTGTACATGTTTAATTTAGAACATCGTCTTTATGAAGTCAGCTGAACAGCAATTACTAGCATCTCTATCAGCTACACTGAAGTGCGAAGTGAACGGCAAAGTTTAATAAACATTATCATAATCTGATCTTGATCCTTTTTCCGGGACATCATGGATTGTTCATCGTGGCAACAATGGATTCGAATTTTGGGTCATCCTAAGTTCACAACAGGATATATCAGTAACTAGTAAAATGGTGTTTGCATTAAACATGCCACGGGATTCTTAATCATATATTGAAGTCTTATGATAGGGGATACATAGCTCATGAGGTTTTACAGATCTCATTTGTGTAAAAGCAACTTTGATGTCTGACTCCCGGAATTTAATCATAATATTTTCATTTCATCCTCGTGTATACTTCTCAGAACAAAACCATAACCTACTGTCTACTGTATAGTGTGCCAATTGACGAAGGGGATGATGATCGACGATTACTCCAACTTGAGCATCACATAGAACCATACCTCACTCTGCATTCGACAAAGAAAGCTATTTGCTATCAGCAAAATGACAGGTAGGTGATACATGTTGTCAGTGGTGAAGCGTGGTCGGACTGATTAAGGGGGCACGCAAAATTACTGGGGAGAGGGGGGGGGGGGCACACCTTATGTATTTCTTTGTTTTTTCCAAAATTACCCCTTATGTTTTTGTATTGTTTTTCCAAATTATTTGGGGAGGGGGCGGGGGGCACGTTCCCCCTCCCACCCACCCCCCCCCCCCCCCCCCCATCGCTACGCCACTGGCATGTTGTATCGTGTATGTTTGCGCCACTGCATGCTTATACTGAATACGATTAATGGATTAAAAAGTAAACAATATAATGCATGAAAATACGGGTGGGGGGTGGGGGAGGGAGGGGGGGGGGGGGGTGGGTGCGCCAAGTACAGAAAGGTAAACGTTTTATTGTTTGTTCTTGGTCATGTAAACCAGTGGTCTTGAGCAACAATCGGTCTGGTTTACCCCCCCCCCCCACCCCCCCACCCTCCCTACACATCTAACTAGTGGCCTTATGGCCTTGGTCATGTTTTGTTAAAATAATGATTCCACTAGAGATATAATCAACAACTTTTAAAAACCTATTAAGCTTTTTTTTTTAGGTACAGTCTATAAGCTTTTTTATTTCTTTCTTAAAAATGTAAAAATGTTCCCTGGCGAATAAACTTTTGAATACAAACATTTGAAGGATATTCCAGCCGTTTCTGAACCGATTTTTATAAAATAAAGTTTATTCTTTCATCAAAATTGTATGTTCTTTCAAATTTGACAGTCGGCTTTTCACTATCTCACAAAGAGTGCCCTCTTTACCAAAACTCAGTCTCAACTATCCCTTTAAGAGCTACTTTTGTCTTATTTGTTTAGTTCATGTGTGTGTTTGTACCCCGTATCTACTATTCTAGGACGTCGTTGTGATAAGTGATTAAAAAAAAACACCCTACACTGAAAACGATCTGTCAGATAAAATTAACGTAATTATTTGCCCACATGGGACTAAATAAGATGCACAGTGAGGGTAGTTGTGGTCAACATGATGTAGAATACACTAGTGGTAATTTTGGTAGCTGCCAGCCTGAGATCTCAGACCCATCAACCTTTATTTTGTTGGTTATATAAGTTTATGTGGTATTGTAAAGCCCCTGCTACGTTATATTGTGCAATTGTTTGTCTCTTCAGTGCAACTTGCGGTACAGTGCGTGCTACAGAACGACATCATTCAGAGATGCGGGGTGTGTTCTGTTTTGGAGAGAGGAATCTGGAAGACATCCAAGATGCTAAGCAGTGCCTTCACCAGCATTTCGAGAACACTAAAGGAAGATGACATAGACATGTTGATGTGGAAATCTAGCGGAGATGTAGGTGATGTATCTAGCTCTCAAGAGGGAATGTGATATGTAAAGTCAATTCCAGGAGGGCGGGGTTCATAGGCACAACAGCAGCAGACGGGTGTTTTACGTCTTCCGTCCCTTGCTTGGTCCGATGTGTAATTTACTATCGGAACAGATTCGGGATAATTACGGGTCATCGTTCGAATGTTCTACGAGAATTCAGAACCATTCCCATTTATAAAAAAAAACAGACTAACAAAAAAAGTCCAACAATGTTTATAAGTGTATTCCTCTTGAATTCGACGAATGTAATTGGGAGTGTTGCTTTTGTAGATTCATTGTGGGATTATGCTATGCTACGATTGCGAGAAACTGGGTTAAAAGCGCTCTTTCAATTTAAAATGCACTCAATGGAGAGGTGGACAATGAGGATCTGAAACGTAAAATCCAATATTAGCATTCATGACCTTTTACATCCGTGGGTTTTCTGTGAAGCACTTCTTGTGGTTAAAATATTGACAAGGTATTGGGGCTTTAAAATTAAGTGTTATGTTCCATTCATACCCGTGTTGTATGTTGTGTATCAAGCTTAAAAGTAAATATTAGCGCATTGTATTATTGAATCATATGTGTCTCTTTTTATTCTAAAATCTTCCTACACTTATTAATATGTGTTTGGTCCGTGGGACCATTTTCGTATGAATGTAATTTTGTATGCATGGCATGTTTACACACAATTTCTTGTATTTAGTCTTTCTCTGATTTAATGTTAGATAATGAACGGTAATTTATAAGATTGTCTATCTTGAATGAATATTAGCGCTCGAAGAATACGAATCGGTGAAAGGGTGTCATAAATATATATTATATCGATGATACGTTCTTAAAGGGAGCCAACACCCTCAAAGTCATGTTTATAAACTTAGTACTTATTGATATATTCCACCAGGAACTCTAAAAAATTGTTTCCAATAATAATTGTGTGCCCTGTTTTACATTATCATAATTATCTACTGCGAACAGTATTCCTGGGTCTGCAGAACATACAAATTAATTGCAATATAGGTTTCACAATCATACATTTTCTACTGCAGACCCATAGTGATGAGTTTTTAAAATGTGTTATAACTTTTTTCGGAAAACATATCTGTCTGAACTTGTGGTGGAATAATTACCAGTATTCTAGTATTGAACATTGTAAACAATTATAATTTAGGGTGGGTATGAAGGTTCCCTGTAAGTAAACGGGTCAATACGTAACATTCTTGTATAAATTACTAGATACCTTTCACAAAGTAAGACTTACTGTGTGAAAGGTATCCAGTAATTTGTTTACATAATGCAAATACCATCACAGGGTAGATCAACTGTGTACATATATGAGCGGTGCCCCGTTGCACAAAGAGGAAAAATCGATTGTGAATACAAAAAAGTGCGTTTTCAACCAATCAGATTTGCGCATTTTAAAACACATGATCTGACTTCCAAATAATTGAAACTTACACTTGAGTGTATCTCTTTCTGCAACGGGGCATTGCTGTATGCACTGATGTGCGAAATCACATTCAATTACAAACGGATGTTATTAAGCAGAGATTGAGAAGGGGAATGTGTGCTGGTTTGCATTGTATGTTATGACCGGGAAAAATATCATTATTGTAAAGCGCTTAGAGATGAGTATCAATCATATTAGGCACTACTATTATTATCTTATTATTTGCTTAACTAGTGTGCACAGCAGTGTTAACAGTTTGTCAGTGAGACTTTGAAAATCGAACATTGTCTGATTAAATACCTTTATAAGTCAAGAGAAACCCGGTTATTATTAGAATTGCTGGAATTCTAAGAAAGACTGATCGATATTTACAGTGTTATTTTAGACTTATTATTATTATTCACGTTCACGCGTGCAATCTTTCACAAACATCACTAGCATGATCAATTTGCAAGACATTTCAAAACGCATTCCATGGTCTTGTAGCATATTATTGAGTGCAACTGTGGATTTTCGTTATGTTTGTTTGTTTAATTTGTGTGTGTTTTTTTAAAATATAGCCCATAGCCCATGTATTGATTCATTCCGTTTCCATATTTGGTTTGATATTCTCATTAACTTTAAAATTAATGTATGCCACTTTCACCGATTATCTGTACTCTTTAAAATTGACTTCGTCAGGCTATTCAACAAAGAAGTTAGTTTCATGTTCATAAGGTAACATGATTTCCGTATTTTGATATAGTTGGTACATGCAGTGTCTTTGTTGTTATTGTTAATCACACTAATCGTGGTTTTACACTAGAATACAGTATGTTTGTACATTAAATTGATAATTGTAACGCGCATTATCCTGAGAACTGCGCAATATGTTTGCATTAATGTGATTTAATTTGGTTTGATAATTTGTACGGTTAAATTAACGTAGGATTTATTTAAAGCATGTCTGCCTTAAAATGCCCGGTCACATATCACCTGATGGCGTAAACGGATGCCCGAGGGAGAGTAACATTTTAAATTCGTTCGTGTCTGTACTATAGGTTTCTTGCTGTTTTTTTTGTCAGGCGATGTATACTTTGTTCTATTTGGCGGAATGTTTTGTGCACATGAAGACGACTTTCACCACCGGAAATTTGTTTTCGCAAATTTTATATTCGTCGCGCATCCGATTACGCTTTCCGGTAATAATATGTGACCCGGCTATTAGCTACAGAAGTCATGTACATTATAATATTTACCTGTAAGTGTATACACGTGCGGGCGTGTAAATGTTTGTGTTGATGTGTGCGTGTTTTTGAGAGTGAATATGTTTATCTGCGTGCATGCTGTATTGATAGAGAGAAAGTTTGCTAGCTCCAGTTGAAGCAATAAAGTTTGCTAGCTCCAGTTGAAGCAATACTGGTTAATACTCAGTCACAAGCTTACGTTGTGGCAATTCATTCTTGTTTTATAATTTAAACTAGCTTAACTTAAAACGTCCATGAAACGGTTTAATAAACAATGAATCGACACTTAAGTATATATGCAACTCTCAAAACTTAGCTACAATGATCATTTCAAAAGCCAACAAAGAAAAACGCTACATTTATTTATGATTGTTAACGAGTGGGTGTGTGTATGTATGTATTTTTGTATGTATGTAAGTTTGTGAGTGTATGTATGTAAGTGTGTGTGTTTGTGTGTGTGTGGTCAATTATTTCAGAGGAGTAAAAAACAGATAAAAACATACACAACCAACTTTGTTTAAATTGAATAAAGGTATATTAAAACTAGAATTCATATTGCAATAACATATCGAATAAGCTAACTGTACTTGTTTAAATTCATTGTTGATTTTAAGTTGGATATCTATACGATATTAGACTAGAAGTCGCAAGGAATTATGAACATTGACAACTTTTCTGCAACATCTACACTTGTTTAAATTCATTGTTGATTTTAAGTTGGATATCTTTACGATATTAGACTAGAAGTCTCAAGGAATTATGAACATTGACAACTTTTCTACAACATCTACACTTGTTTAAATTCATTGTTGATTTTAAGTTGGATATCTATACGATATCAGACTAGAAGTCGCAAGGAATTATGAACATTGACAACTTTTTTTGATAACATCTACACTTGTTTAAATTCATTGTTGATTTTAAGTCGGATATCTAAACGATATTAGACTGGACGTCGCAAGGAATTATGAACATTGCCAAACTTTTCTCTTATAACATCTACACTTGTTTAAATTCATTGTTGATTTTAAGTTGGATATCTAAACGATATTAGACTGGACGTCGCAAGGAATTATGAACATTGCCAAACTTTTTTTGATAACATCTACACTTGTTTAAATTCATTGTTGATTTTAAGTCGGATATCTAAACGATATTAGACTGGACATCGCAAGGAATTGTGAACAATGACAACTTTTCTACAACATTTACACTTGTTTAAATTCATTGTTAATTGTTAATTTTAAGTTGGATATCTAAACGATATTAGACTAGAAATCGCAAGGAATTACGAACATTAACAACTTTTCTTAACTGATAAAATACACACTGTCTTGTGACAATTCAATGTCGATTTTAAGTCGGGATATCTAAACGATATGTTGAAGAGATAGTTCTGGTGAAGGGAGTACAGTCTTGATCAAACTAAATTTGTGTTAGCAAAATTATATTATATTACAAACTAATAGTTATAACTTCAGCATGCTCGAAAGGAATACAAAATTACAAATGACTAAGTAAAAAGCCTGTTATCATTCATAAAGAGCCGTTCAAACTCAAGAGGGCGCTCTCTGGGCACTCATATGTCAATCATATATTGTGCATGTGTAGTGATTAGATAGAGAGATTATTAACAACTATTTAAAAACCACTTTTGTAAATGTTTGAATAGAGGAAGCAAATCAAGATACTAGAGATTATTAACAACTATTTAAAAACCACTTTTTTAAATGTTTGAAAAGAGGAAGCGAATACACATTTGTAATGGCTGGTTAATAATTGTCGAATAGTTCGGAGGCCCCACAATTATTACGAATGGATATTTTACCCATTTCGGAACCGTTTTGGATCAAATGAAGTTTCTATCAGTATCATTAACATTGTATTCTCTTTCGAATTTGACATTCATTTTTGACTTGCCTCACAAACAATATTTTGAGTAGCGCCCTCTATACTAAAACTCAACGATCCCTTTAAACTAGAAATCGAAACAAATCGAGAACAAATCACACTTTGGTGATAGCATCTACACTTATTTAAACGATATTATTCTGTAAATCGCAAGGATTCATGAACATAATAGACATAGACAACAATACTTATCTGAAATGATATTGTCTACACCTGTTTGGCGTCAATGTCGTTTTAAAGTCGGATATAACGATATTAGACTAAAAATCGTAACGTATCGAAAACATTCACACCTTTATGAAATTATAACATCTTCAGTCTTGTTTAAATTCAATATCTCCTTTTTTTACATCAAAATCAGTTAAAAGACTATCATAATATTTTAACTATAATAAAAATAAAAAAATAGAAATATATCCGATTGAAATACATTGGGATCCACATTTATCTAAAAATTCAGACAAATATATTATGTCCGAACCTTTTTGAAGAAATAGCTTAGATGTCTATTAATATTTGTTGTTGAGCTCTCTATCGAATCAACAATTTTCAAAACATAAAATTAAATTATTTTATAAGAAATGGTTGACACCAATGTTTTAGAGAGCGCCATCTTATGTTTTAAAAGATGCCTTTTGAACAATAATAACATAATTCTTGAATTAGCCGGATGAACTGTTATATATATTTTCATTCATTATTAATTTGCATTGATATTGTGCAAGTTGTGAGAACAAACATTTAGTTCGACCAAAAGTGTACTTTCTCTTTAGAAAGTTGTAATAAAGTATTACAATACTACTACACTATTACTATACACTACAGTAGGTTACTAATAATGTTTGTGATTATACATAGTGTATCATAATGGATATTGTAATTAAATTGATTTATAAGGATATTCCATTAATGATTTAAACTGATCATATAATTGAAAAGCACACCTGATATATTACTTTAATTATAAAGTAATGTTGCAGATAAGCAAATTAATGATAGACACATTACTTAGTAATACTAAGTAATGTGTCTACATGTGAGTGTTGTATATATCGGAAACAAACAGAAACATATATGTAAGTTATTTGTTAAAATATATTTGCATATATATATATATATTGCAAGGAGTGATCATAAATGATTAAGAAGGAAAAAAATAGTAGGCGTAGCTTAATAAGCAATGTTCCTCCATATATTATAAAGTTTAAAAAGTTGGGTTGCGTTGGTGTAGTAAAAAAACCGGACAATTTGTTATCTTGTACATGTATTATATATACAAGCAAAACGTGAACATTACATATATATTTGGTTAGGGTTAGAGTTAGGGTTAGGGTTAGGGTTATATAGAGCAAGAAATGCTGCCACCCACTTTCACAGTTGGCTGCCAATCGTGCGCATAATTATGAGAACAAAAAAAAAAAAGACTAAAGGCCAGGCGTAGCTAGCGTTTATACTTCAATTTATTGTGCCAATATTTCATATGGTGTTGGACTTCATCAGGGCTATTCAAATCATCACGAAAGAAAAAGAAAATGGATCGTGTCAAACATTATTGAAGTACAAGTAGGCTATACGCAAGCTACGCCTCGCCCTTACTCTCCTTTTCTTCTTATCTAGTATATATAAATATATATCATAGTCCTAGCGGAGACAGATTTTTAACCCATGCCTTTATTTCATTTGGAGGAACTAAGGGAGGGGCATTGTTTACAGCTATGCTAATATTTCTTTCTTTTCAATCATTTTTGATCATTCAATGCCAAATAATATTCTTTCCATAATTATGTCAAGTTATTAGGCTTAATATTTAGTCTGGAATCATAAATTCGTTGGTAAAATGATCAGTGGAAGAATTATCTAAACATATTGAAGATTTGAAACAATTACAAATGAAATACACAAATCAAATAATCTACTTCTGTCATAATATCCTCTCCCATCATCAACGTAGTAACTAATGGAATGGGTGTTAATGCATGCTCTTTTGCCGATAATATGAGTTTGTCGTTACTGAAATGAATATTGCGGGACATGTTGAAAATGGCATGCAAGGAAAAGCACTATAGCTGTTTTAATTGGGATATACAGTTAAATTATTGATTATGTTATTATCGTTAAGGATTGTACATGGTCTCTAATATCAGATGGAAGTTACATGACGTAATCAGATATTTAAGCTACAATGGGCGAAATTAATTTAGCCTATTTTGTGAACTTAAAATCAATGTCAAGAAGTCTTATTAAGTAGAAACATCAATGCTAACTAATAATTTATAATTTGACATACCAGGGCCCCGTTGCAGAAAAAGGTAGCAATCCATTTTAAAGTTGCAATTAATTGTAAGTCAGAAAGTATGCATATTTAGCAAATCAGAGCGGCGCATTTAGTCACATGATCTGACTTGCAATTGATTGCAACTGTACAATCGATTGCAAGTCTTCCTGCAACACAGGGACAACATTAATTCACCCTTTCATACGAATCCACTGACTCCAGACCCGATCCCTATAGGCCCTCTTTCGGTGACCTTTTGTTGTCAATCAGAACTTCAGGCCAATCTAATGGGTCGTTACACATCGTCGCGCGTCTCGTACATTGTTAGCAGGTGAGGGTCCCTGCGTAAAGTGTACGTTATTAGTCAATCGAGCAAGGACTGACCCCTCTATGGCACTATTTACGATGACGTGCCCTTGTTGTGTTCTTGTAGTAGTTGTAATGTTTGATATGATATACTGGGCCGTATGCATAAAAACAAGCAATTGCTTGTGCTAGCCTTTTGCTTGAATCGGTATGCATAAAAACAAGCAATTGCTTGCAAGCAAAAGCATTTGCTTACAAGCACAAGCAATTGCTTACTGCTCGTAAGCAATTGCTTACCAAACAAGCAATTGCTTGAAAACCGTATGCATAAAACGAACCTTTTACTTGTCTTGATAAGCAATTGCTTGCGTTTTTTCCAAGCACATCCAGACCAGCTTGAGCTCTTGCTTACTCAGGGCATTCGCGTTAAGGATCAAATTTTCATACCGTTTCAGGATGATTACGAGCTCCTTATTCAGATGTTATGTTGTGATTCATATTTAATACAATTTCCTGTTATTTTAGACTTTTTACGGCAATTTTCGTGCATCGATCTGCACATAAATCCCCTAATGATCTGTGCTGTTTCTCCCCTATTTGCGTAAGCAAAAATACTGCTGCCAGGTCGGGCACGAAGCATTGTTGTCCTCCTGCAGTGCGATGTTCGCACAACCGTAACGATCCTTTGTCCAACACGTAAGCAATTGCTTAGGCAGTGCAAGCAAAAGGTTTCAGCACAAGCAAAAGCTTGTGCATATGTATTCAAGCAATTGCTTGAACTTGATCTTTTGCTTGGCAAGCTCTTGCTTGTGCTTAAAGCAATTGCTTATAAGCAATTGCTTGTTTTTATGCATACGGCCCATTGTCTAGACCGACTCAGCGCCGTAGAATTTCTGAATAATGTTAAATGGATGTTAATATTAGGCATATATGGCTATTATGAGCGAATGCAAAGCGATATTCATTAACTCATTGACAATTGTATGACTATCCACAGGGGCCGTGGAAAGGTTTTGAACCCCCCCCCCCCCCCCCCCCCCCTCGCTTCCACGGCCCCTGATCCAGTGGGTGGTTTAAAATCCAATCACTTTATCGGTTAAACAAAATACGAATATAACGCAAAGTATGAGAGAAAAGCTACTCCAAATATTGTACTTCACTCTTTCACGACATTGAGTGTGAGTTCGGCTACATGCATCTAAACACTTCAATCGTACATACATGTATCTTTTTAAGAAAGTGTAGAAAAAACCTGTCCGATGCTTCTGTTGTCAATACAAATACAACAAGATAATTATGAGGGACCCGCTAGAATTACAATTTGATTTTGAGTATGTGGACAATGTTACTAGATCCCTTTAATGCATTAACTGTGTTCTGTGAAACAATGCTGATTGAATTCCATCCATTTTCATTATTTAATGGCACATGTGGTTAAAATGTATTATTACACTGCAATTGTAAAACAGTGCAATTTTAAATTTCTCAATACTCACTAAACTGCAAGTAATAATTATATTACTTTACAGTTTTGTGTAATTTTTAAATAATTTATGACTATGTCCTCTATAATGCTCAACCTCTTTTATTTTTACTACCATAATTATCAATATGTTGGCAAGACGATTCTTGAAAGGATTCCTGGTTATAAAATACAGATTAAATGTTTAGGGGTGTTTTGGTTTAGTAGAAGCCAACCTCTCCTCGGAATGTCACACAATATGCCCCCACCTAGATAAGACCACATTCGGCGCTGTGGTATACCAGACTTCCGACAAAGTAACCAAACTCATATAAACCGAACAGAAAAAGTATCTTACCCCTATTAAAGCAATTGCCCATAATTTCGTAACCGATAATTATTTCAAGATGTCATCTTACCACAATATTGGCACATTTGTTAAGTTCGATTTGTGCGAAAATCAGAGATATTCATCACTTTATGTCACAAGGTATTGTGTGTGCCTGTACATTGTTGTGAATCGATCAGCACATGTGTCGGAATGCATTAATCATGGTTTATGAAACAATGCTGTTTTATATTTCATTAATTTGGATTATTTGTATGGCACATGTGGTAAAATGCATTAATTGCATTTGTAAAACAGTACATTTTAATTTTCTAATTCTCAATAATTCGTGATAATGATAATATGACTATTTTGTCTGTAATGTGTGCTCACTCAACCATGGATTAATGGTTACCTCTTATTTGTACACATTGTTTTCCTAACTACCATAGGGATATATTGGCAAGGCGACATCTTGAAACGATTATTGGTTATGAAATTATGAGCAATTGCTTAGGGGGTAAGTTACTTTTGTGTTCGGTATATAGATAACGTCACTCCATGTGATAAACGACCCTCCATCGTTCACTAATCCTATAGCTGTGAATGTAAACACCCTATGATTGTGTTTTCTCTCATATCAAAACAACACTGCTTTGTTTGACCTTGATTATGAAGATCGTACATGCTCTCCCCAAACAATTTTGAGGTGAAAGACCACAGGTCCCGTTGCTGAAAGAGACACAACCGATTGTAAATTACGCATTACACTTAAGTGTAAGTCAAATAAATTGTGCGTTTCAACCAATCATATTTGCACATTTAGAACACATGATATAACTGAATTGTAGCTTAAAATCAATTGTATCTCTTTCTGCAACGGGACCGACGTCTGATAAGATGCGTCTGATAAGACCTCTCTGATAAAAACTGCATCTAGATCCCATGGTTTTACTGTTATATTGTATCACTGTTTAGACTATATTGGGACAATTTGTATACACCAATGTTTGGAGTTAATACTCACTCTATGCTAGTTGCTACTCTGGAAAAACATATCTCCCCTTGTTGCTGCGCCCCCCCCCCCCCCCCCACGATTTTGGCTTAAAACAAAGAAATACATAAGCACAACATAATAACTATAATAACGAGCTAAATGTGTTTACCCCCCCCCCCCCCCCCACCACACATACACTTTCAAAACCTTTCCGCAGCCCCTGAACAATACTTTGATTCGTGTAAGTCGGGTTTTCTTGCCCTTTGTTTCTGGACTTGTGACCCTGCCTGAAATATTCCGCTCACCCATTGCCAGTCATGCATAAATCAATGTAGTTGCAAGATTTTCGTTGACATGGTCGAGGACGCAAAACGGGACGCATAATCTGTGTATTTGCCTGTATTATTTTTTTGTTTCTATAGCGAAATGAATATATGAATGAATAAATGAAGAAAGACAGATTCAAGAATAAAGAAATGACATGCAGAAAAGTTAATAGATTTTCTTAAGCTAGAAAATTCATCACATGACATCGTAAACTACACTGTATTAATATTTCTTCTTGCTTCAATTAATGGAAAATTATCGTGGCATATTTTTTGATTGGTTCCAATTAAATGTTTACTTCAGAGAACAGAACCAAAGCATTACCAACGAGTGTGCCAAAGATATCGAAAACATGCGGAAAAGGAAGGAGCTAACAAAATTGACCTTTCGTGAAAAAAGCTATTTACGATTGAAGTGCTCATATGTTAAATAATCCAACGGATCGCAAAAACCATGTACAAAGTGAGTGCAATAAGTTAGTGAATATCACTTCGCATTTTTGCTCATGACTAGGGCCATATAACGTCCATTTGACTTTTTGTTCACAAAATACCCAGTGGTCATATCAGATAACAACAAAATACATTTTATCAACTATTCATCACTTTTTACATATTATGTTAACAAAGTTAATAAATCCCTCTAATAACCACATCAATAGTCTTGACATTATGTTTCTTTGGTTGCAAACATTATAATTTATTTACAGGTAGATGTTTATTCTGTTTCATTTTCGAACTCAACTAATTTTATTGATGAGATTGATCATATATCGTAAAATTGTGAATTATTGAGCCATTTTACTGCAAATATATGTATGGATCTATGTATTTTATAATACTTCTAACAAAAAATGAACAATCGTATTCAGGTGGTGAACTGAATGACTGTCCGACGGAATCATCGGTAAATGTCTCGTCCCATTAAACAACGTTATCTATAGCTTTAATATACGTTTTGTTCCTGTTAAACGGGTATGATTATGAAGAAATGGTAGAAATGGTTTAATATTATAGCTCATCATTTACAATAGATTACTACTGAAGATTATTATATGTGCTTGAATGCATTGCTCACAAGGGCGTAGAAAATGCACATCTCAAGCTAATACATTGGGTAATTATGATATAACAATGAGGATCGTCGACAGCCCTCCACTCATTGCCCATCCTACCTGAAAATGTTCAATATCCAATCATGGGATTCAGTGCTTTTGTATGACGTTTAAAGTAACTGTAAACCATGTAATTATGATACTTCCATCCACGAATAACCATGGTTAAATTTACAAATATTACAGGCCATTTTGGGTATGAAAGGGCATGATCACAATGAAGAAAGCCTAAATTGACACAACTTGGTTTTATATATTAATAAAGTATCGCTATTATTAACAGTCATTGTTTTAGGGACTATATTTTATGATTTGGATTGATGAATACTATCTAATCAAATGTCCACTTTAGACAGAACCAGAGCCTTACAAACGAGTGGGCCAAATAAATCGTAGAACACGGAAAAACGGAGGTAGGACATGTAAGAGAGACTGTACTTGCTTCCAAATATTAGGTTCGATTATCAATAGCATATATGATTACCACAATGCTATTTGCATCTCTCCAAGAGGGTGGTGTTCTATTTGGGAAACCTGTTATTTCTAACTGATTCAATCTAAAATTATTTTAGATTGTCATGTATTTTATTGCCATTAAAATAATAATTATATTATCCATCGATGTTGAGTCTCCTACATGTATTTCAGAAAAGAGGACACAAGTTTTCAGCTAGTGAAATACATTAAATAATTGCCAAACTAAATCATCGGTAAGTCTTGTGGATAAAATCAGAACAACTAAAACAAATATAAGACAAAACTATCTTTATGGGTAACTAATTACCACCAACAATATATTATCATATCAGCTAGATATTGTTCTACTAAGTTGTCAACGCCAAAATCAATATAACAGTAAAACATTTCAAAATAAACAAAATTTTGTTCATTTTTGGTGTCATTTCCCCAAATTATGAAGGGTCAATTTTGTATGAAATATTGGGTTTAAATTTTATGCAAAACTTTTGGTGATATCTGAAAGTCACAAATTTGTTCTTTTCTCATGTTAAAATCAAATCGTTGACAATTATTTAATATTTCCAGTATATATGACACATGTTGCTCTTATTACAAGTTCACATCCAGTGGTGTATCGGTAGTCGTAACGATTGTGGGGGAGGGGGGGGGGGCATATTTTGCTAGGTCTTTTGTTTGGGGGGGGGGGGGGGGGGCTTTACGTTATGTATTTCTTTGGGTTTGTTTTTATTTGTCTTTGTTCTTATTTTATTCACTCATCACAAATCAAGTCCATTCATCAAGTCATAATAAATGAACAAACAATCATACATAACAATACAAATTGTTTCAATTAGAATATTATTTATTTATTTTATTTATATATATATTTATTTATTTATTTTTTTTTTGGGGGGGGGGCATACTTCATGTATTTCGTTTGTTTCCCCTTGTCTTTGTTCTCATCTCATTCAATCATAACAAACCAATTTCATTCATCAAGTCATGATTAATAAACAAACATACATCATATACAATAAGACAAACATAACTACTTTAAGACAAATGTTTCAATTGTCAGCCATTAGAACTAGTCATTCTTTATTATGTACATGCAAGGCGAACAATCTACTGAAAAATATTTACATATATATTATAACAAATACAGATGTACAAATCTTCTTTGAACTCTATTATGACATACATCGTAGATTGGAGATAACGTTATCTACATCGTAGAATGAAGATAACGTTATCTACATCGTAGAATGAAGATAACGTTATCTACATCGTAGAGTGGAGATAACGTTATCTACATCGTAGATTGGAGATAACGTTATCTACATCGTAGATTTGAGATAACGTTATCTACATCGTAGAGTGGAGATAACGTTATGTACATCGTAGATTGGAGATAACGTTATCTACATCGTAGAGTGGAGATAACGTTATCTACTTCGTAGAATGAAGATAACGTTATCTACATAGTAGATTGGAGATAACGTTATCTACATCGTAGAATGGAGATAACGTTATCTACATCATAGATTGGAGATAACGTTATCTACATCATAGAGTGGAGATAACGTTATCTTCATCGTAGATTGGAGATAACGTTATCTACATCGTAGATTGGAGATAACGTTATCTACATCGTAGAATGAAGATAACGTTATCTACATCGTAGATTGGAGATAACGTTATCTACATCGTAGATTTGAGATAACGTTATCTACATCGTAGATTGGAGATAACGTTATCTACATCGTAGATTTGAGATAACGTTATCTACATCGTAGATTGGAGATAACGTTATCTACATCGTAGATTGGAGATAACGCTATCTACATCGTAGATTGGAGATAACGTTATCTACATCGTAGATTGGAGATAACGTTATCTACATCGTAGATTGGAGATAACGTTATCTACATCGTAGATTGGAGATAACGTTATCTACATCGTAGATTGGAGATAACGTTATCTACATCGTAGAGTGGAGATAACGTTATCTACATCGTAGATTGGAGATAACGTTATCTTCAACCTTCGACGTGGATAACGTAATCTACATTGTAGAGTGAAGAAAACGTTTTCTTCAACCTTCTGTCTGGATAACATAATGTACCTTAAATGAAATAAGATCAATACAATATGAATCATGTAATATACATAACATTTTGCCTGATATGGACATTCAAATTAGTTTTTGGAAAATTAAAGGAAATAACTTGAATGGCCAAACTATTTGATAAGTTTGTTGCACATTTGCGCCTATAGGTCTTCAATGTACATGTAAACTTTCAATGGTGGTGCTATGCATGCTAGTCGGAGGCATCATTTTTTAGCTCTGCAATTTTCAGTTTAAAATCAGATTAAATCTTTATTTTTTTTATTACCATCCTTGCCTCAAGTTGTGTTGTTTGGTGATTTTTAATGTGCACTCTTGGCATGTTTGAATTGGAAGACGAAAATTTTAAGGATTTAGCATCAAAATCTGACATTGAAAATTCGACTACAACCTGGAACAAATAGTAAAAGAACCTATAAGGGGAGAAAATACAAGGACTTATACTTTACAACCCGCCCAGCTTCAGTAAAGTCTGTCCAAATAACTCACAGCATTATAAAAAAAAATGACCTGGTGATAATAGAAGCCATCCTAAAACCAAAGATTAATAGACCTCCAGAGATAAAAATCTATTCTCTAAAAGAGGACATGATCGAATTCAACAAATATCTTTCACTGCACCGAATAGATTCATCAAGTATTGATGAACTTTCTACATCATTTAAAGAATCACTTCACAGTTCAGTTGACTCCAACATCCCTGCATGACAATCTTCAAGCCACTTTTCTCATCCTTGGGTAGATCGATCAATAAAAAGGAAACAGGAACTTTATAATAAAGCTAAACCAAGCAGATTTCCTACCCACCAGTCAGAGTTCAAGAAACCGAGACGGAATGTAGACCATAAACCCTTTGGTCTTTCATTCAAACTAAAAGACAAGAAGTGTCAGGAGTACCACCTCTTAAAGTACTCCGCAACACTCTTACAAGTGCTACGGAAAAGGATGAAGTACTGAACCAATACTTTTGTTCAGTATATACTCACAAAGATCCAAACATTCCTGACCTAGGACCTAGCATCGACGATATCACCATAACAGAGGAAGGGATTACAAAGTTACTAAAAAGTCTCAATCCAAACAAAGCTCCAGGGCCTGATGACATCTTAGGTATGGTACTTAAAAACTGTTCCTGTAGCATAGCACCAATCCTGAAAAAAGCTGTTTCAGAAGTCAATTTCGACAGATAAACAACCAATGGAATGACTGAAAGCAAACATCACACCCATCTATAAAATAAAAAGACGACATGTTTGTCAAGTCCAACTTAGAGTTAAAGGGATAGTTGAGTATTGGGCGTACAATATAGGGATAGTTGAGTTGTGGTAAATTAAGTACAGTTTTTGTCAAACTGAATTTTAGTAACCAAAACATGCACCATTACATTACAAACTAACAGTTATAACTCCACCATGCTCAAAAGGAATGCACTACAAATGACTAAGTAAAATGTCTGTTATCATTCAAAAAGAGCTGTTAAAACTCAAGAGGGCACTCTCTCAAAACTCATTGGTTTCATCCATTTTAAATAAAATATTGTGCATGTGATGTTTTATTGAAATAGTGATTCAATAGGGACATAATCAACAACTATTTAAAAACCTCTTTTGTAAACTTTGGAAAAGAGAAAGCATTTTTTTGTTTTTACGACTGGTTCAAAATTCCCTAATAATTTTGGGGTCCCACATTTATTTCAAATGGTTATATTTATGGATATTTCAGCCATTTCTGAATCTTGATTAAATAAAGTTTATTTTGGCATTAAAATAGTATGCTCTTTCAAATTTGACACTTAGTTTTGCATTATCTAACAAAAAAATTATTGTGTAGCGCCCTCTCTACCAAAACTCAACTATCCCTTTAACTTTAGTAACCATAACTTCACAATGCTCGAAAAGTATACACAATTACAAATGACTATTAAGTAAAAACCCATGTTATCATTAAAAAATGAGCTGTTACAACTCAAGAGGGCGTTCTTAAAAAAAAACATTGGTTTTAGCTATTTTTCATACAATATTGTGCATTTAATGTATTGTTAAAATAATGATTCACTAGAGATATCATTAACAACTTTTTAAAGCATTTTTAAAAAAAATTACTAGTCTACATGTCCCCTGGCAGAGAAACGTTTGAATAAAATATGTTTATGCATATTTCAGCCATTTCTGAACTGATTTTGATAAAATAAAGTTGATTCTATCATTAAAATTGTATGTTCTTTCAAATTTGATAGTCAGTTTTTCATTATCTCACAAAAAAAATATTTTGGGAAGTGCCCTCTATACCAACACTCAACTTAGGATCTTTGTGAAACACCCCCAGGCGTTTGTACAAAAACAAGCAGAGCAGAATTTAATCATCAATATTTATGTCATTATAGCATTCACACTGCTTATCTTTTAATTGCCTTTGAATTTCCTGTGGAAGTTTAAATGTTCTGGTTAGCCGGAAGGGAATGGTGATGAGAGATTCTGTAGGAATAGTATCTACATATGGTTGATGTACTCCTCTCTGGCCTCTCACTGGCTGTGAGATGGGAACCCATTTTGATGTAATGGTACCAGAAAACCAATGGAGGGAGATGCATGTTTCTTGAATTGAGGTCACCTTCCCGATCTGCGGCCACTCATGCTTGTACTCTTCAAGGAAGACGCCTACCATGTGCCCCACTTCCAACTGCTGCTGCTGCCTTGCTCTTTGCTTCGGGCCAAGGTGAACCTGTTTGATTAGAGAACAAAATAGAATTAATAATATGTGTAAAACATTAACCTCAGTATAATAGCAGATCATCAAATCGTTAAATGGCTTGGTCAAATCACAGAAAAGCTAAACACAGTCACACAGAAGAGTGGGATGTTTCACCCTTTAGAATAGAAGAATTTTGTTTAAACCTATGGCAACCTAGATGGATCTTCAACAGCGTGCAGTAAAAAATTGTGCCTCCACTATCACACAATTTTTATATCAGGCCCAAATTAACATGCACGGAATAATTTTTTGTTCTATTTTTCCATAAATTTTGAGTCCAGTGACCTTGCCCATATATGCCCCCAAACTTTGATGGCTACATTGGCTCCCTAAGAAACCTTCAGGTACCAAGTTTTTATTAAAATCTGACATTTAGTTCTTGAGATTATGCAATTACAAGCTTTTTTGCATGTATGAGTCCTGTGACCTAGAACACAACCTCATGACCCCGACATTTTATGGCTATGTTGACTCTTTATGATACATTCAGGTACCAAGTTTGATTGATATCTGACATTCAGTTCTTGAAATTTTGGCAATTACAATCCATTTTCACATATATATTGAGTCCTGTGACTTTGATCTTTGATTTCATGACCCCCCCCCCCCCCCAATAGTTGGATCAAAATGACAATTTGTATTGTGAAACACATTTCCCACACACAGTAATTTACTTGCACAATTTCTCAATTTGATTTTACAAGTTTTTACTTCGTTTTTAAATCTACTTTTGAAATTCAAAGCGAATTATGCAATGCGACCAGACCCACCAACCAATTCAAATATTACGCTATGTTTTTAATTATTCACAATCAAACGTACCAAGAACTTTATTTAACAGTGTGTACTATGTGTATACAAATAAAAACTACTTGCCGGTTGAATGGGATCCTGTTCATCATTGGAGGAGTCAGCATCATCAGGTGTCCCTTTGGGTGGAATGGGAGGGACTGGTTGGGCATCTTTTGCCATGAGGATGTCCATCAAAACACATGGGGTGCTGCCGGTGTCACTGTCTGCACAATACAAGAATAAAAGTTGACTTATAGCTAGCTACCTCCAGTTTGGTATATTTCACCACAGTAGGTTGGGTTTTAATGAATCAAATATATTGTTATATTATGCATGGATATCAGAAAACTATAATGATCAACTTAATTAGATTTCACTAATTTTGTGTAACACTTCTCTACAGCCAGAAATGTCAATGTATTTTTAACTTTTTACTCAATTGTATGTGTTTATTGGGGTTCTGTGGAACAGTTTTTTTAAATACCCTGTGCTTTTAAAACTTCACATTTTGTAAAAAGAATTTTCACAAGTAGTAAGAGTATGCACATTACAAAAAAAGTTTATTGGACAATCAATTTATTCTATTAGAAAATATGACTTGAAGTTTTTGAAGACCAACATTCTCCATGATAATTTTTTTAAGAGAAAACTCTATAAAAGGTACTATGTTTCCATCCAGAACACATTTAGACGTTTCAGAAATAAGAAATTATATGTTGTTTGTGCCATTTTTCATACAAGGTAATTCCATTCAGAATTTAAAAAAATTGACCCCAATTAATAACTTCTGCCACAATGTAATTTATCAAATGAAACATCTAGCAACTTTATTTTTTAAAGAAAACAAATTATTTACCATCTCCAGACTCCAAAGAGTCTAACAGTTGATTCCACTCCTCCATTTGCTGCCCAGTGAGGAAGGGGCGATACTTGGATAAATCCCTGCGCAGTTTGAGAGTACTCAGTTCATCTGGTTTGGCCTTGACTAACGATGGGCTGCCTTCAGGGTGTGACTTGAAGATGAAGGAGCAGCCGGATGTTGATTGCCATTCAGGAGAATTGCTCCATTTTTTTGTATGTAGAACTGTTTTGTTGTCCTTTTTGGTAATTCTGAACTGATGTGGATAGCTGTGCTGTGACAATGCGTTCATTGATGGTAATATCCAGTCTTTGAAATTGTATACTACTTGTAGTCTTTCTGCTGTTGTGTTCAGCTTTTTGTACGATTGTGGAATTTGTTGTATCAATGATGTAAGGGTAGGTACATTTTGAGTAGATGTGTATAGAGATATTCGGCTAAACATCTGATCAACGTCTTCATGGGTATGACCCTTCATCAGAAACCCGATCTTTACCTGTTTATAGAAACAATAGAGACAAAAATAAAATCAATATGATATTGAATTATGATGAAATTTGTGTCATTTTTCAGCTTGATTTTGTACTTAAAATAACATTTCGACCAGTGTTAAAGCCTTCTGTGCCTTGCTAAATCCCAACGCTTCAAAATGTGTGACTTCAGAAGCATGGTTCAATGAACTCATTAATTACAGGTGGAAGTTGCAGTTGTCTTTGCAGGTACATGCAAATTACATCACTTTTGCGGTTTTGGGGGGCATGAATGTATTTTTTTTTAAAGAAATTCTAAAATCAAATTTCCTGTCTCTTCTATGTCGGTTTATCAGTTGTCTAATCTTTGGAGATGATTTCGCACACAAAACAAATTTGATGTGAAGACATACTTTCCTTACCAATACATATATGCTTGTACATGCATGTGCATGTACATGTACAAAAAGTGGAGCAATAATAACACAATGGAATTCTGTAAATTAAAGATTTGAACGTTCAATAAATTCATGCAATTTTGGCAAAGATAGTGTATTGTATAAAATAACATAGTAACTAAATTTATTTTCCTAAAATGTGCAGGGAAATTAAATAAATTACCTTAGTTTGCATTCAATGGTCATTTTGCTCAATGTTTTGTATCCAAATCAATTGCATTTAACAGAAAGTGACATGTTTCCTCCTGTTTGCAACCATTGACTTCCACCCTTTTGGGAGTTTATGAGCTTGACAAAATTATGTCATTGCATTTACCCTTTTCGCAATTTTCCAGCCACAATTTGGTTGAAACGACGCAATTAAATCACAACCTAATGGCCACAGATTTGCTATAGAAAAGAAACTACCTAACCAAAACAGCTGATCTTGGTTTATTTTGTTTCTCGATCAGAAATTCTATATTTAGTGAAACCATCCAGGATCATGCTTTCTTTTAACTCTCTGAACATGTCTGTGTAAAGAAGGAACATCTCCATCTAATAACCTTTTAGAAAAGTATTTCGATTTTTTCATTTTTCACCACCAACTTGTGATTTTGGACGGTGAGTTAGTTTTAAAAAAAACATGCTACATAATTCAATTCAGGGCAATAATGAAATTCATCGAAAGTCTTTCAAACGTCATACCATGGTACTAACAAAGAGTACACTGAGAGAAAATAGTTTGTATTACTGACAATTCAGTCTCAATTGCATTATAATGAGAGGGACATAGTAAACTATTTCTCCTCCACATGTTACACATGAAATGCCTCAGACTCAGAAGCATTAATATATTCTTCTGTGGTACTTTAAAGATGAAACATAATTTGGTGAGGAAAATTTAAATGTTTCAGATGAAGTCAAATTAGTGCCAAATTGAAATATCTCACCTTCTTGAAAATATCCAGCTCAACCAAGAGAGAACATAGACCAATGACGACTTGGTTTTTATTTTCACGCCCGCAGTTATCCATCTGAAGGTACAGGACATCTGGTAGATTGTCTGCATGTTTGTGGATGACTTGGAGTAGAATGGTAGCTGTGAGGTTTGGATCATGAGGGTAGTCCTTTAGATCTATGAAGTTATGATGCCCTCTCCCATGAACGATTGCACCGGTTACATGAGTTGGCAGCTTCCAGGCAGTAGACGTGGTCTTCGATGTTCGAAAAAATCTTGGCAGACTTGTAGACTTCTGGTCCATCCCATCAATGATTACAGACATGTATTTGTCAGGAAGCTGCCGAGCCTTTTGTATATGGCGGTAATACTTGTGCCGCTCAATCCTAAAGACATAATGATTATAAACAGAAAACATGTACTTAAATCGTTGAAAAAACAGATTGTGTTAAATCTATTCAGTTCATTAACACCATAAGATACATACATGAACTAAGTTTTGTGAGGATTCGTTTATCGGCCTTATTAGGGTTAAGGGATAGTTGAGTATTGGTCAAACTTAACTTTAGTAACCAAAACCTGCACCATCACGGTACAAAGTAAGAGTTATAACTTCACCATGCTCGAAAAGTATACACAATTACAAACGACTGAGTAAAACCCCTGTTATCATTAAAAAAGAGCTGTTACAACTTAAGAGGGCGCTATTTAAAAAAATCATTGGTTTTAGCCTTTTTGTCATACAAAATTGTTTATTTAATGTTTGTTAAAATAATGATTCAATAGAGATATCATCAACGACTTTAAGTAGTCTTCGAGCATTTTTTGAAATTTTTCTAAAAAGTCTAATTATCGCCCGGTGATTGCCTGTGAAGAACATTTTGAATAAAAATATATTTATGGATATTTCAGCCGTTTCTGTCGTCATTTATTGTCGTTTATTCCGTCATTAAAATTGTATGTTCTTACGAATTTGACAGTCAGTTGTTCATTATCTCACAAAAAAATATTGGGGGGCACTTCGGGAAATACCAATACTCAACACTACCTTTAAGTCTAACATTGGCACCCCAAGATACATACATGAACCGAGTTTGGTGAGAATCCGTCAATCGGTTCTTGAGATGATGTGATGTACGGACGGACGGACAAACCGAAAACATGCCTCCAGTTACTGTGATGCGGAGGCATAAAAACTAAAAACTTTCTACAGAATGAAATGATCCATTACTGGCATACTATGAAAAAATAGACTGGATGCTTTTACTTACTTCTGTTGAGTGAGATGTTCTTCACGCTGTTTCTCTAACCGCAGTTGCTCGCTCTTCACTGTTGCCTTCTCCAAGTCATTCTTCAGGACAGTACATCGGTCACACTTTGAGAACCTGTTCACCTATTGCATATTGAAATAAAAAGCACATGAACAATTCAATTAGGAGAGCATGGCTGTACATGTTCTCGTATTAATGGGATCCCGATTTCAAAACCAGTGTATGCCTACATATACTCTGTTGACAATATGGGGACTCTGTAGGAGTGCAATGTGTATACAAATTATACGGCAGCTAGAGAGCACCTCCTGGCTAACAGAATGCACTGTTCCTAAGAGAGTAGAAAGTGCAACAATGTGTGAATTCTTTGTTAGTGTGTCCAATTGCCAGTATAACTATGTATATAGATGATGGTCAATCATAATAGGCAGGTGACATAAATGAAGTATATTATCATTCATTATTATTCAACTCTGAATAAAAAAGAAGAAAAAGTAAATCGAAATTACAAAGGAACTTTGTGAACAAATCAATTACTTTGTCTTTTCATTGTTGATTGTGAACATTCTTGGTACGTCGCATGAAATGCCAGAATTTGCCAAGAATGAGAAGGCTGTTGATAATAAACCAAGCTTCAAAGTAATTTTGAAGTAATTGCTTTATATATCATCTGTTATCATTGTAAAAGTAGAAGACTTCTACAATATTCTGTATTGTACAAGACAAATTGGTTCATGACAGAATCAATCAAAAGACAAAGATTTTTGAATTAATGTTCAAGGAATGGCATGGTGTAAAACTGACCAGCCTGTTTGTATTACTATGTAGCCGCTTACTATTACTGTTTTTTATTACCTTCGGAATAGTCAGATTGGGCATTTCTTTCCTCCATCTCCTGAAAAAATGCTCTTTGCTGCAAACTGTAGCTCCGTTTCTCTCCACGTCCTCCTTCATGTGAGCATAAACGCTGGCGCGGGTAAGGCAGGAAGGAAGGTGAATCTTATCTCCAGTAGGTAGCTGCTCCCCGAATCTTTCACAGAATCTGGCCAGCCACACCATTGCTGTGACCACACTCACTGACTGTTGTCCTTTCTTGTGTTGGTTTGGCTTCACATATGTGACAAGTCCATCTGATATTTGAAAAATGACCACCAAAAAAAAAGACACATTCATCAAATGTTCCAATAATCATTAGAATTTACATAAAGGTATATGTGTTTCGTACAGCAAAATTAGTCATCACGGTCGCCAGGGCAACAATGAGCCAATGTCAGCCTACTAACACATTAATTTGGTTAATGAGAGTGTTTTATATTTTGGTTTTGTGGATGTCATTGGGCCAATGTATGGCCATCTACAACACATCGGTTGGATGGATGTCATGAACAACTACCAACTTTTGTTGAAGGGTGGTGTTGTTTATTGGTTGGATGGATGACAATGGGCACACATTGATAGCGACCTACAACCGAGAAATCAATTACAATAAACTACAGTCCAGTATGTCAATTGATTATATACCTGTACCCTGTCTGATTGGATGGTAATATATTTCTGAGTTGCTCTATAGGGCCATTCTTGAGATGTCTGTTTTATATTGAATTTTGAAAATTTCTGACTCATTTGCATAAATTTACATATTTCAATATTCAAATAAAAATCATTTCTTACACAAATATTCCAGCTAGCTTATTCCTCTTATTTTCATGTACATGTTGATACCAACTTTGTGACAATTGAACTTCATGTTACTATCTGAACCTAATATTTGTAAAATTCCCATTTCCATTCACATGGTACAGGTCACACACATGACCACCCCAAAATTGAAATATTTATTTTCACCCCTTGCCTATGGCAACTGAGTGGGCTAAGTACAAAGTCTACAGGGATTTCAGAATCTGGAAGGCAATACGTTTACGGAAAATCTTCCTCAATCAATTTTGACAAGTATTACATAGCCTGAATTTACCCTTGAAGTTGTTGTTGATTTGCCATAGGCGAGTTCTTGTGATTCCCAGTGCTAACCGCCAACCTCGCCGACACAGCTCTGTCGCCCCAACTAAGAAAATGTATCTTATGCTATCTCTTCCTTCTTCATGATGTTCTCGAAGGTATTGCAGTATCCAAGCCCTTTGCTCTGACATGGATTTCATTTGAAATCCTGCTCTAGCTTTCGCAACCTCACTTCGGGAGACTTTATGCAGACAAAAGTTTTTGCAGCACTTCATCCTAAGGATTGCTGTAAGCTCCATTCTTGACTTTCCCCGCTCTGTGCACAAATGAAAGAACAAAATAGAGAGAATTATAATCAGAGATGCCAACCTTTACAAACCAAACAAAGTATTCTGAGAGGTAAAAAACAGTATTTTTACCGCCCCGAAAGTTATTTTCAGAGCACCCATAATAAATAGTCTTATCTTACGTTTGCATTAAAGCATTTTTATGAGTTTGCTTTGTTTATTTGTGATATATTTATTTTTATAATACATAACTTTAGTATTAGTTTGAGAGGGTCCAACATAATTGTGTTGCCATTTTTCGACCATTACTATAAGGAATGGGGTAAAAAAAAAAAAAACTTTTCTTTCAAAAACAGGTTTTTTGCTTAGAATATGTACTGCTGTATTAACATCAATAAAACATACTAAATACGGCAAAAACATACTTCTAGGCATCTCTGTATTTATGTATTAGTTCTGGCCCGTAACAGAATTGATTTTTATGTGTAGTAAAAAACACCTCTTAACCCTAATATTAAGGCTGGGGGATTATGCCCCCCTCCCCCCTTGCATCTTTTGTATTGCTCTGGAATGCATGAAGTTAAGGCAAATGCTTCAGAGATCATTGGGTGTATACACATATCATGGTCGACATTGATAAAAAAAGACCTTCTAAAACTGGTAAAGGGGTTTGAACAGCCACCCCCCCCCCCTCAATTTTTGGGCCCCAAAACAGCCATTTTTGGGGTCAAGGGGGGAGAGAGTCTTTGACCACTAAAACACCCCTCTGAGTACACCTATGTGAATAATGCTATCAAAATATCAAATTTCAGCTTGGACAATGTATTACTTACTCCTTCTTGTCACATAGGTGGAAACGTCACTTGAACATGAAGAGTCCGAATCCATGTCCGTGAAATGTGCTCTTAATCTTTTCCTGCCCCTTTGACAACCTGCATAAATTCAACAAAGATATATCTTCATTAAAGAATAACGAAACAAGAATATTGCAATATTGTGGCAATGTCCACATTCATGTATGCCTTGGACTGTTTTCAAGGTTTGTAAATGTATTTATTTTGTGTTAAATGTAAATACCAAAAGGGAGTACAAATTATTAAAGGGGACCACAAGGCAAAGAACAACAATTTTATGTTTTGGGACTCTTTTGTGATATAAAATAGAAACCCAACATTTTGCAAAGGGTTGTGTAATTCATAAACAAAGCAATCAATTACCACCACTTACGAAACCATTATTATTTCATGGTTCAATACGGGCCAACCATTTGCCAATGCTATTCACGCGTACGTTTGTAGACAATAGATTCCCGGGCGATTCGTTCTCTCTGGACAAAGGTACTTTATAAGTCTTTGTATATGCAGACCCATGAAAGCATGCTTTAGAATAATGATGCGTTTTCCAATTACATATTTTTCTGTAATTGTTGACAGAATGGACTACTAAAGATGTTACTTTCATTTATAAAAATATTATTTTTAGGAGGTGGTACCCTTTAATTTAACTTTCGAGTTCAAAATTGTTGATGCCCCCCCCCCCCTTGAAAAATCTTCACCAACATCCCCCCTTGAAAAATCTTGAAAACCGACACCCCCCTAAAAAAATGTTGGTTGACGAAATCCTGGGTACGCTCGAGTACTGTGATCCAATGTCACCACATCAGCAACCCATAACTGGCATAATGATCTAACAAATTAATGCCATCAGCTTTCTTTATGGTAAAAATGACAGCATCGCACATCCAGTAATTTTGCTTGGTTCGCGAGACGGTATAAAGCCCAAGTGTTCTGAATAGTCCAGCTTAGCATGCCTACCCTGCATTCATACCAAGGAGCTTTTATTTTCATGAAGCATAAACTGAAATGATAACAAGTAGTTGATTTCAAGAATCATACACCATAGAAGCTGTTTGACTTGACCTTCATTTAGCCAATTAAGAAGTACATTTGTGTTTATGATCATTACCTTGTTGGAATAAAGTCTCATCAACAACGGCTTCTGGGTCTAGCTCCATCACACCCATGTCGACTTCAGAAGCTTCTGCTTGGTCTAGCTCCCTCACTCCATGGTCTTCCTGGGCCTAAATAGAGGGAAATTTTTTGTTAGATACCTGCACTGGTTTCATGTGTGAGATCCCTAGGACCAGACCAATATTTCAATTTATGATAGACATTTCAGAACCCAATAAATGTTTGCTCTTGTAGAATAACATATGGAAAATGCAACAGGACCAAATGTAAAGGGCAATGCAGGACTAGAATAGAGTTTATCCTAGTTAATACAATCATAACAAAATGACGGGAGAGAGGTATAGGCAACTCCACGAAAAAGTGGACGTGAACTAAAAAAAAAATTGGCTCTATTTCAATTCCTAATGATTTTTTCTGGATTATTTTTCCATACAACATGATCCTATGATTATATCTTTCAGTTCACATGATTTTTTTTAATTCTCGGGCCTCTCCTTATAGGAGAAACGGAATCCATACATGAAACTCCACACATGGGACTATCCTGTGCAAATTTCAGGAAAATCCTTATATTTTCCAAATTGTTTGGTATTTTTATTATTTAAGGCACCAAATTTGATGACTGATAATCAAAGTACCTTTTCAGATTAAAATGTCAGTCTTTTGAGTTTTGAGTGCTCTAAAGTATATTTTTTAATTAATCAAATCCTCTGGACAAACTGTAATGTCCGTGACGCTGAAAATGTAATGTCCGTGACGCAACGTTTTGTTGTCTAGATCACATATACCTGGCCCGTTTTGCAAAATCCAACTTGGATTCAATTCATCATTGCCTTGTCTATAACTGAATACCTAAATCACCTTTGTGAGGTCTCAGAACTCACAGATTTTTGCAAAGATGTATATGGATGCAAAAAGTCATGTCCGTGATGGCGCACATTTTGCAGAATTACTCAGTAAGTACGAATTGGATAAATGTTCTGAAACTTTTTTTGCATACTTAACCAGGCTATTGCTTTGTAATCAAAATAAAAGTTAGACATTAGGTAGAGGTATGAATTAGATAGTGGCATTGGAAAGTCATGAAAATACTGTCTGTTTGTAATGTCAGTGACGCTGGAGTTGCCCGTATGGCAGGTATAAAACTAATCACAACCTCCTTATGTTGAGACCACGAGACTGAATGGTACAGACACATTGTGTACTGGGGTGGTTACCAAAATATTATACGCCCAGCAGAATCATATCATAAATGGAATAGTCGGATAAATTGAAATGATTGCCAAATATAGGGTGTCGAGCTGGGGATGATAACAGTAGATCTGTGGCCCTGGTGGTCATGGCCTCTGAGACGTGAAAGGGACAGTCCAAAAATTGGCCCATTCTTGGATTATTCTCTGTAGATTTTCTATCAAGTAATAAGAGAAAATGTGTATGTTTAAGAAAACGCTCTGCATGTGATAATATAAACAACTTTGCCTGATCTGTAGGGATGCTGGTCTTGCAGTGGAAACTAGATGAATGAAGTTATTGGTGGTGGGTATCTGTAGGATTGGTGTACAGATTACAGACTGTTAATAATAGATGGCTGCTCTCCTTCATGATAGTGATGCCAAGTTAGTGGGTCTCATCTAGGGAAAATCAGAGGTAAACTTGATGGTCCTGGGAAGGCATTCATGTGGTAAATTAAAGTGTGGAGGCTGTCTTCATCCCTCATCCAGATAAAGAAGACATAAATTATATAGCGCCACAAAGTTAATGAGTGACAGGGGCTACAGTATGCATCTGACATTTACTGTTCCCGTTTGGTCATGAAGAGACAGGCAAATGAGTGAGACATGATGGTACCTGTTGCTGTGCTGAATACCTGTAGATATAGTGTTGGTGTAAGAAAGTGAAGCTGTTTTAGTTAATACATGAGACATGAGAGATTTAATGTCATAAATGGGCAGTAGTTCTGGTTTAGGAGGGGTTCATGTAGGAAGAATACCTTGAAGCTAATGCTGCAATAGATTGTCCAGTGCAAACTGATTGACAATGGGTGTATTAAAGCAGAATTTGAGAAATTTGGAAAGGAGATAGGATACTGATAAGGGATTGAGGAGAGAAGATGAGATGTTAACAACTCTGAGAGGTGAAACAACAGTATTATCATTAAAACGTTACAATATGTTTGTCCCTTGGCGTTTTCTTGTGAGATCTTAATTACCATTTGGCCTTGGCGGAAACTATTTAAGATTTTTCTGTGATACACTTAGGGAAACACTTGGTGCAAATTTAATTAAAATTGAAAACACCACTGGTTGATTTGACTTGTTAAACTATTAAGCTCACCACTGTCTCTCCAATGTCTACCTCGGACACTCCGCCATGGTTCACTCCTCTCACTCCCATGTCTACCTCAGACACTCTGCCTTGGTCCACCTCAGAAACTTCATCTCCTACCTCCCACATTCCAATGTTCTCTTCAGAAACTCCAAGATTCATGTCTGGAAGAATAGAAATAGAAATAAGAAATAGAAATAAGTATGACAGAAAACTTTTAAAACAATATCATAGTTACTGTACAATTAATTATGATTAATTCTTTTTCTAAAGAAACACATCTAAGGTAGGAATATTTGCGATTTAAAAAGGAAATACACCATGCAAACATGTCTCAGTTTAAAACAAATAACTTGGCCAAGTCAAAATTATGTTTACTGAACGTTTTTTGTTGAAATAGTGACAGTGGTGTACCCAGCAAATTTTCAAGGGGGGGGGGGGGGGGGGGGGGGGGGGGGGGAATTAGCCAAATTTCTGTAAGCAATATATTTACATAACAATATACATTGTATCAACTACTCATCACTTTCTACACACATCAGCAAAGTTACTAGATATCCCTTTAATATTAAACATGTTTTGTAATTATTAAACTGGCACTAGAATGGGCAAAAAGGATAATACATAGAAAAGGGTTCGTGGCTAGAAAAAAAAACCAACAACACTAAAGATGGCAAATTGTTGTGAAAAGGAAGAAGAAAAATACTACCTCCATTATGATCATCATCTGTATCTCCATCACTGCTACTGAGGTCCAAAGTTAGAGCCCACTCTTCACACGCCATAGTCATTGAGCCTCTCTGGCTGCCTCCTGCTTGTATACAAGACAACATGAAGAGGAAAAAAAGAATTGTTTATGGTGTTGAGGGATCTTGTTTTTAATTAAGACCTTTCTGCTTGCCACTAATGCATCACCCCTGTATGCAAGTAGATTAGAACCCTCCCTAAACAACAACAATAAAAGTTTATTTTCCTTACTTTTTGTAAAAAGGATGAGGAAATATGTTTTCTTCAAATCCAAAACCAAGATGGCAGAGAGGCGGATGGCCCTTTTTTTGGCAATTAAGGATAGCTGATAGTCTTTTCTGAAAATGAATTAGATCTGCTGGCGATAGGGATATACATCTAAATTGGGAAACATTCAAAAGTGAGTTATTTTGTTTGATGGAGAAACATATCCCACAGAAAAAAATGTCATCATGGCAGGATGTGCCATGGATGACGAATGATATTTAAGAGACATTAAATTCGAAAGAAAAAAAGATTATACAATAAAGCAAAAAGAGTTGACACCAAATAATGCTGGAAGGATTTTCGAGACATAAGAAAGGCTGTCAAAGCTAGCATGAGAAAATCATACGAGGAGTACATAAAGGGAATATTTACGGACAGCGGCGATGAAAAAAAATTACACAAAAGATTCTGGAAATTCGTTAACAGCAGGAAGAAGGACTCGAGTACGATTCCCACCTTGAAGACAGCTTATGGACTTGCCACAGACAACCTTTCAAAAGCTGAGGCTCTCAACAAACAATATGAATCTGTATTTACAAACAAAACCCGAGAAGCAATACCAGACAAAGGACCAAGTCCTTATGTGTCGATGTCAAACATAACTTTTACGTTGATGAGTATTACCATAGAACTAGAACTAGATCACTTTTTTCTGACATTGCAGATAATGTGGAGGCATAACATACAACACTGTTTGGATGAGTAGCTTTTGATTTTGTAAAGATTTTTTTAATCATTATTTGTTTATGATCATTACCTTGTTGGAATGAAGTCTCATCAAAAACGGCTCCTGGGTCTAGCTCCCTTACACCCATGTCGACTTCAGAAGCTTCTGCTTGGTCGAGCTCCATGACACCCATGTCGACTTCAGAAGCTGCTTGGTCGAGCTCTATCACACCCATGTCGACTTC
>JBAMJV010000043.1:0-86343 GCA_037951105.1 Echinarachnius parma
AGTAACGGATCACCTACCCAATTTGATGCATAAACTATAAAGACGTTTGTGACTATCTAATTGTTTTAATTTTCATAACTGGAAGAGGAATGTGCATCTAATATCAACTTTATCATCTCCTTTTTAAAAGTAATAAACCTCAGTTCCATGATCATCACGCAAAAGTGAGATATTAGCCTTAAAAAAAGTGTCGTCTAGTGACAAAATGTACAGATTTCAGATTTTCAAGAAATTTATTTAATTTTTAATTTTTAATATGATGTTTAAAAAACAAAAATATGCCGACAGATCTAGAATTTATATATTATTTACACAGAAAATATGTTCTGGTATACACCCCACAGCATTTCCTGGGTGTTTGGGTGCAGGCTTATAGTAAAAAAAGGAAAATTTTAATGTATAATTATAACAGAAATGATCTACACCAGTAACGGATCACCCATTTTCAAATCCTTATAAAAAACAAAACAAAAGATCAGAATTAATTTTGTTTTGCTGTAACAATGTATTTCACTAGAATCTGTGATATTTCTAACTTAAAAATTGGAAATTACTAGGATATTTTGGTAAATTAGAGTTTTTGTGTGATTTTTGCTAACATTTCATAAGGATCATGTGTGGCAGAATTCAACTCTTCATAACTAAATGAGGAAGCACGTATAAGAAGTAATATTTTTCCTGGATATTGCTTGCTAATTGGCAAACACTTAGTCAATTATTTTTAAATAAAGCCAGGTGATCCATTACTGGTGAAGTGGTGATCCATTACTGGTGCAGCGTAAGGGGTGCGTAAAACGTGCAGTGATTTGCTAATTAGTGACGGAATGAGTTTGAATTTACAATATTCATAATTTGCACCATTTTAGCTTTCTAACGATGTTCGATAGTCCATAAAAAATATTTTGTCTTAGCAAGAAATTGTATCCACAAAAAAGTGATCCGTTAGCTACGGTATTGTTTTGAAATTTCAGAGGGGTGTGAAATGGTACACTATTACCAAGTTGATTATGTTACTATAGACTGCCACTCTGGACACATTTACAAACAGTTTTTTTTTTGGGGGGGGGGGGGGGGGGTTAGGGGAGGGGGGAAATCAATTAACAATCCAATACTGAAAACGACGTTATTTTCGCGCGATTAATATTTCCCGCTGAGCAACACAAAAACATATTCGCAGCTTTCACACGCATTGCAAATCCCGCATTTATATTCGCGGGGTTTTAATATTCGCGGACGCCGACTTCAGCTCGAAATCCGCGAAAATTAATGCAACGCAAACATTACCACGTTTACAGTAACCATGTTAACACTTCACACTAAAAGACCAAGGTCAAATACTAACTTATAATAAAGTAGAATGATGCAGTTACTGAAGATGGCTCCCTTTTAGCCTCAGGCTTAGGAGATAATTTTCATTAACCCTTATCTGAAGAGCTACGTTAGTAAGAAACAAATGATTTATCAAGGGTGAAATTGAAATGAAAATGAAAATAATGCCATTTCATTGCCGGCTGCTATTTGGCTGTCCTGTAATGGCAATTTGCTATGAATGTCAGAAAAGAAAATCCCTGTGAAGGATGTCAACATAAGAGTTTTCTTTAAAAAGTAGAAAATGTTTTTAATGAGATTACCATCAAAGTGTTCTAAATGAATAAAAAAAACAATATTTATTTAACAAATATTGGGGCATTCTCTTGCTTTAGTCCATTGCCTTCATTCACTTACGTTCATTTCATTACGGACCAGAACCTCATCCCACTCGCATAGACTTTTGTACCCAGAGTGCGCTCACAGACAGAGAGAGGGGGAAATAAAACATGATTAGGCCAATATTGGTATAATTGGGTTCTAGGACTACTACCCCCCTGGACAACCACCCCCCGGACGATTACCCCCCGGACAACTACCCCCCTAGGACAATTACCCCCCCGGACAACTACCACCCGGACAATTACCCCCCTAGGACAATTACCCCCCCAAGACAATTACCACCCAAGACAATTACCCCCCAAGACAACTACCCCCCCAAGACAATTACCCCCCAAGACAATTACCCCCCAAGACAATTACCCCCCAAGACAACTACCCACCCAAGACAACTACCCCCCCCGGACAATTACCCCCCACGGACAAACTACCCCCCGGACAACTACCCCCCGGACAATTACCCCCCGGACTATTACCCCCCGGACAACTACCCCCCGGACTACCACCCCCCGGGACTACTACCCCCCGGACTACTACCCCCCGGACTACTACCCCCCGGACAATTACCCCCCGGACAATTACCCCCCGGATAATGACCCCCCGGACGATTACCCCCCAGAAAATCACCCCCGGTCGATAACCCCCCCGGACAACTACCCCCCGGAATATTACCCCCCCCCCCCTCCCCAAAGACAATTACCCCCCAAGACAAAATATGTGACCGCTCAGGCCGGTGTCCCTTGATTTTTCAAGGGGGTGGGTTTGGGCTTTGGGGGTGCGTATTTGCAAAAACGGGACCAAGACCACTGGTTGAGTCGTGTGAGTGTGTGTGTGGGGGGGGGGGGGGGGGGGGGGGGGGGGTGGGGGTCCGTCGCTGATTTGGGTGCGCTTCGTTATTCCGAAGGTTCGTTATTCCCGAGGGTTCGTTATTCCGAAGGTTCGCTATTCCTAAAATGAAATCGGGTTCGTTAATCCGAAAATGAATTTGGGTTTGTTATAATGCTATAATTTCATATAAAGAGATAAAATAAACTTAAATGTTTGATTGGTCTGGCCAAGGGAGGGAAAGGGGGGGGGGGGGGGGGGGTATGCTTAGTGCAGGCTGTAAATTAAATAAACAAAACACAAATTATAGTATTATAACAAACCCGATTTAATTTTCGGATTAACGAACCCTATTTTATTTTCGGACTAATGAACCTTCGGAATAACGAACCCGATTTTGTTTTCGGATAAACGAACCTTCGGAATAACGAACCCGATTTCGTTTGAGGAATAGAGAACCTTCGGAATAACGAACCTTCGGAATAACTGAACCTTCGGAATAACAGACCTTCGGAATAACGGACTGTAACCGCTGATTTAGACCACTGTTTTAGTTTTGTAAGCAGGGAGTTGGGGTCGTCAAATGTCAAATGTCAAATGGAGAACGATGAAAAGTGGACCTTTCTGAATGTGGGATGTACGCACCCAACGCACCCCCATGCTACGGGACTGCCAATGCACGAATATATACTGCAGACATCGTACGATATCCCAATCCGAAATGTAGGTAAAAAGAATGTGCGACATCCGGTGCATTTGTGACCTAGGCATATCACATGTTGATTGTGTTTGTATAGTTCCCACGCTCTAGTTTACCGTGTACCGAGCCTTCGCGCAGTTCCTGGAATTATGTTATTTATAACCGTTTTGTTGCATAATGTTGTTTAATTATAATAAAGCTCACTTGCCACATTGACTCCAAGAACGAAAGTATTGTCTACCGTATTCCTTGCTCCCGAATCTCGTATTTCTACATACATAAACATTTTCTATATGTTTTTCGGCCAAATTTCGTAAGCTTTTCATTCGTTTCAATAAGTGTGTCATTCAATTTCACGAAATTGACCTGAAGGCTTGCAATTTTGGTTCAAAATTGCATTATGTTCATACGATTTAGCTCTTCGATCAAGTGATTTACCACTTTTAGCATTCAATTTAAAAAAACACGCTATTTGCATTCAATCGCGCCAACGGATTTCCCGGAGGGCGGTATTACGTTATCACGAATTTACTCGAAATCGAAATACGTTTTAAATCGAATGCAAACAAAATGTTTCCGAAATCCGAATGATCAATATATTGAATTCTAATGCTAAAAAACTATTTTGAACTACTAAATACAACTTCGGTAACAAAATTGGCGAAATTGAATGCACACAATGCACCCGAAGGACGGGAAGGGGGGGGGGGGGGGGCATGCCTCCCCCCCCCCCCCCCCCCCATACATTTGAAAGTGGAGGTGATTGTCCCTCCCACTTTTTAATATGCATACATTATGTATGTTTGATTCCAAAGCTTGAACTACGTATATAATATTACTGTCTAGGGTATGCACCAAATCGCTCCACTACCTCGCAGTTGTGCCCCCCCCCCCCACCCCCCCCCCCCATCTGTTGACCCTCGCTACGCCACTGGTCTTAAGGGAAGATGACTTGGGGTAATTGTCTTGGGGGTAATTGTCTTGGAGTTTAATTGTCCAGGGGGTAATTGTCCTTCCTTCAAGCTTTTGCTTTGCCGACTTCCCATATTTCATATTTCCAGTTTTATTGATCATTCTACAATATATATTTTTGATTTTACTCCGTCATAATGCGTCACAATGCAATATTAATTTTGTACTCGAATACTTTGTAATGTTGATGTTTTTATATTATTGGAAATAAAATGAAATGAAATATTGTCCAGGGGGTAGTCGACCGGGGTGTAATTATCTTGGGGGTAATTTTCCGGGTGGGGGGGGGGGGGGGGGGGGGGGGTAGTGTTTTGGGGGTAGTTGTCTTGGGGGATAGTTGTCCAGGGGGTAGTTGTCCGGGGGGTAATTGTCCGGGGGGTAGTTGTCTGGGGGGTAGTTGTCCGGGGGGTAATTGTCCGGGGGGTAATTGTCCGGGGGGTAGTAGTCCGGGGGGTAGTAGTCCGGGGGGTAGTTGTCCGGGGGGTAGTTGTCCGGGGGGTAGTAGTCCGGGGGGTAGTTGTCCGGGGGGTAGTAGTCCGGGGGGTAATTGTCCGGGGGGTAGTTGTCCGGGGGGTAGTTGTCCGGGGGGTAATTGTCCGGGGGGTAGTTGTCTTGGGGGGTATTTGTCTTGGGGGGTAATTGTCCTGGGGGGTAATTGTCTTGGGGGGTAATTGTCTTGGGGGGTAGTTGTCTTGGGGGGTAGTTGTCTTGGGGGGTAATTGTCTTGGGGGGTAATTGTCCTAGGGGGGTAATTGTCCGGGTGGTAGTTGTCCGGGGGGTAATTGTCCTAGGGGGGTAGTTGTCTGGGGGGTAATCGTCCGGGGGGTGGTTGTCCAGGGGGTAGTAGTCCGGACACGGTATAATTGTGATAAGTCTGTCAAATCCGAGCAGATTCTGAAACAATGCCATGTATTTTCTGTGCAAAAAAATGTTGCCATTCAATTGTACACACTTGACTATGAATGCGCAGAAGATGGTTTTTGCTTGCGCAATGACTCTTGGTGTGCTTAACCACCATGGAAAAAACAAAAAAGATAAAGAAATAAAATATCACAGTGGAAAATCTCTTTTTAAATGACATATTTGGTACTGTGATCAAACCAGAACACTAATAGACCACCACCCCCCAAAGAAAATTAATTTGGCAAAATCATTTGATAAAAGCTTTCAGCCTTTGGTGGCGAACCTTGCCAGCCAACTCGGGGTTCGCTATAAAACCATGGCAGCCAAGTATACTGAAAAAGCAAACCTTGCCAGCGTAGACAGGGTTCGCTACAAAAGCGAACCATGATTTAGCAAAGTCAGGGTTTACTAAAAATATCAAGAAATCTACTATCGAAACACATTAACGATTATAGTGTAATGCTTTACATGGGACTGTAAATAAATTACGGCAATAAACGGCATGGTGAGGCAATACACAAAGAAAGTTGATCAAAGCAATACAAGTCTCCCAAATTTTACCACCAATAACCAATAACAGTAACCACCTATGTCACACTACCAGCAAGGCATATATACAACCATGTTTGAATGATTAATGTATCTATTTCTCTTTTCTTTCTCTCCTTGCATTAGTCCATGCGGCAAGAAAATCCGCAGCAAGCCAGAGCTAGCCCGTGTGGTCGGCGAAGCCCTCGATCTCAGCGCCTTCGACTTCCGCACGGGGAAGCTACTCTCATCCGGGGTGCGCAAGAGCAAGCGACTGAAGAACATCCACTTTGACTACAGCCGCGGCACGAAGCATGACGCCAGTCTGGTGCAGCCCATCCGCCAGACGGCGTCCATCTTCAAGCAGCCGGTGACGCTCAAGACCAACCACATCAAGAACAGGACCAAGGCTGACCCAAAGCAGGACACCAAGGAGACTCCCAAACAGGTGACAACGAGTAACCTCAGGGATTGATTCAGTTAAAGTGATCCATTAACTTTATTTTGACCAACACACTTCTCTTCTACCTTGTTATTTGGCTTATGGTAACAGAAGAAGGAAATGGCTTTGATTTGTCAAATGTCTCCCTGATTATCGAGATATTTCAGATTTAATTTAATGTTTATCAAGTGTAGTCAAAAGTTTCTGAATTTAAATACTTCCATAATTCAGAAGAATCTTACACTGATATTGGTATATGATTGAAATTTCAAATATCGATTTTGGAAAAAGTTTATGGATCACTTTAAAATAGCAACTCAAGGATTGGTATACTATTCCAAGGCAATGTCACTCTTACATTGATTAAACTCCTAATTTGTCCTGCACTCCTGCGCATGGCAAGCATTAGTTGAGAAAACTTGACAACAGTCCATTCTAGGACTACCAAAGACAGAATAATACATTACTGTTCAGGACTATTACCTATGACCCTTTCTCACATGGTTTTTACTGCAAGCTAAACCGGGTATAAAAAAAAATTTATTGAAAAAATAAATCTGAACCAATTTCAGGAATTTGCTTTGAATGTTGACATAAAATGCTGGCAAAATATTTCTCTCTTTCTCTTAGCTACCTGGATTTGTTTTATTCATAATTATCTTAATATTTAATGTTCTAAATGTGTGTTTTCTCCATATCCCCATCACAGTTGTTCTGGGAGAAGCGGCTACAAGGTCTGAATGCATGTGACATGACAGAAGCAATCCTGAAATCCATGGAGCTACCGGAGGGTCTAACAGGTAAGAAACATTAGAATAATGATAATAATAATACGTTTTGGTTTGCAGTTGCACCATGTGAGAGAGGAGGATTGAAGAGTCCTGAGAAGGACTGTTGGTATTCTTCCTTGAGCCTGTAGTTCTAATAAGAGCTACAGCGCCGGTATAGTTATTGTAAGGAGAGGGTGGGTGGTAGGAGGGGCTCGACGTTTCAAACAGGTTGACTGTCCGTCGTCTCCTGACGACGGACAGTCAACCTGTTCGAAAAATAATTATCATTATTATCCCTGGTCATATGACCAAATTTCCAACCTGCACAATTATCTTACAAGTGCACCATCTCAATTCCCCATGGAGCATACTAGCTGCGAGAAACCATAAATCTAATTTACACCCGACCAATGTACCCAATTATATTCCGAGAAACCGATTGTTTGTAGTGGTATGGCATTCATGTGACAGAGGGAAACAGGTTAAAAAGACATTGCAATTTTAGCCATTTAATCATTTGTTCAAGTTCAAGTAAATTTTATTGTCCTTTTCGAAATTTGTTTCGGTGCATGTTTGCATTTTCATAGATTTACAATAATACATACTCACTGTAAATACTCGATGGTATATTAATCAACTATATTTTACACAAATTTTCAACAGAACCAAATTATAATCAGATTCTTAATTAATTGATCAAATTCTGTCAGATAGTTGTATGTATTTCTTATTTTATGATTGATTGTGCCCAAACTTTCACCGATTATTCTTCCTTTAAACTGAGCAGTTTTGTACTGTTTACCTGCCCTTTACCATTGGAAATTATGTTGCAAAAAGTTTGGTATCTAATTAGGAATGATTATAGCCCTCCCCTGATTTAAATTGCCTTCATGCTTTGTTGATTTATTACCGGGTAAAAATAAATTTGTCCACCCGATGATGTCATTGGATTTAGGTGTTTTCACTAGGCCTGGGAGGAATGCCTTGTTTGCTATTTGAATATTCAACCAGAAAGGTATTTGTATAGAGTACCGAAGTATTGATGTCACATGCTTTTGTTATGGCATAGTAATGGTTCTAAACAACTTTTCTTTTCATACTGGCCTGTGGCAGTGGGTTGGAGCTGGACGAATGCCTTCTTAGCAACCGCTAGATCACCAATTCATTGCTTGCCTGACATTGTTTAGAACCATCACCCATGGCAATGAATAGTTCTGACGTCACACTTCGGTACTCTATAGTTCAGATATCAAAATCATTTGTTATTACTAAATAAACAAAAAAGAAGAATTCTTTTTTTGTCCCAGGCCTAGTTTTCTTGCAATTGTGTACACAACATACATGTGTTTGATCCTGGTCTTTCCAAAGATAATTTATCACAGAGCCTGGGCCCTGGCATGGAGTCTACTTGTCAACTCTTAGCCAATCAGGGGCCAGAACTTGAATTCAAATTAAAAATGTTTATTTAACCCTAAAAATACTTGGGGAGGGGTCGAGTTTGCCCCTCCCTTCCTTGATTTTTGCAATTACTCCGAAATGCAAAATGTTTACACCGCATCGCTTGTGGCTTGTGGCACCTGTTGATACCAAATTTAAGCGTAGAGCAACACAACTATGATAAATATCCATTAAAAGTGATATGCTAAAAGATGATAAAGTGATTGGAATTAAAATGCACTAGTCAGTTATGTACAGTTTAAAAATTGCCATTATTTGGCTTCCCTTTAAATCTGTTCTTATACAGTACACTTGTACATTATAGATCATTTAAAAAGAAAATGTTTACTTAAAGGGGTAATACAGTTTTGGTAAGGCTGAACCTTAGTAACCAAACCTGGACAGTAACATTATAAACTAATAGTTATAACTCCACCATGCTCGAAAGGTATACAAAATTACAAACGACTAAGTAAAAAGCCTGTTATCATTCAAAAAGAGCCATTAAAACACAAGAGGGCGCTTTCTAAAAAGGCATTGGTTTCAACCATTTTTCATACAAAATTATGCATGTGATGTTTTATTGAAATAATGATTAAATAGAGAGATCATCAACAACTATTTAAAAAACACTTTTGAAATTTTTTGAAAAAGTGCAAGCATTTAACAAAATTTTTGAAAAAATCATCTAATTATTTGGGCCCCAAATAATTATAAGATCTGGGCCCCGTTGCAGAAAGAGATAAAATCGATCGTAAGTTACGATTGATCGTAAGTCAGAAAATTTACGCGTTTCAACCAATCAGATTTGCGCATCTAGAACACGTGATATGACTTACGCTTAATTGCAACTTACGATCGATTTTATCTCTTTCTGCAACGGGGCCCAGATATATTTATTGATATTTCAGCCATTTCTGGGTCGTTTTTGACCAAATAAAGTTTATTTTGCCATTAAAATTGCATGTTCTCTCAAATTCGACACTCAGTTTTTCATTACCTCACAAAAAAATTGTGATGTGCAGCGCCCTCTCTACCAAAACTAAATTACCCCTTTTAACACAAAAATAATAGATTTTTATGTACAGTTCTAGAGGTTAATTCGGGATGGTAAACTTTTGTTGATGGTTCGTGTACAAGAACTTATAATATTCTTTACCATACCAAAACAACAACAGCAAGCCTGCATACTATAAGAAACGGTCTGTCGGGCATTCAATCTACTTTGCTGTAACATTTATTTCCTAGAGAATTACATAGTATCTCGGATAGCTTAATTGGTTGTAGAGAAAGCTGGATTTACGTGAACGTTGTCCTGCTCGCCTTGCCCCTCAACCACGGGATCTTCCACATAGGCTGTCGCACCCTCCGGGTCACCGGGACTGACGGACGAACAGCGTTTCTTCTTGGAGAAGAACAGAACGAGTCCTACTGCGCTTCCGATCGCCAATGCACCAAACGCACAGGACAAGCCGATAATGAGAGCTAGATTCGGGGACTTTTCAGGGTTACTATTTTTATCAGTAGGTTTTGGCGACGGGGTCTGTATCAATGGTTTTGTTGCTTTAGGGAACTTGGTTGAACCAGATGAAGGGGTTGCTTCTGACACGGTGGTACAAGTACTAGTGGTACAATTTGGATCGGGACGAAAGGTGGTCAGCGTTGTTGTTTGTGTTGATTGGTCTGTGGTCAGGCTTGAACCAGTTGTGGTACCTTCTGTTGACATGGTTGTTGAGGATTGGTCTGCAGTCATGCTCAAATCGGTTGTGGTACCTTCTGTTGACATGGTTGAACTTGAGGATTGGTCTGCAGTCATGCTCAAATCGGTTGTGGTACCTTCTGTTGACATGGTTGTTGAGGATTGGTCTGCAGTCATGCTCAAATCGGTTGTGGTACCTTCTGTTGACATGGTTGTTGAAGATTGGTCTGCAGTCATGCTCAAATCAGTTGTGGACTCCCTCGTTGATGATTGGTCTGTGGTGGCACTTGAATAAATCTGTGTTGAACTTCTGTATGATACCCACCCGGTGGCTGTAGCTGCGCCAGATGTAGGGCTAGTAGTGGTCTGACAACTGCATTCATTACACATTATCAGTGCCACTAAAACAATGCTCATCTGCAAATGACCCGACAATGCACAGACTCTTGAAGCTTTTCCCTTATTTCTGCTTGCAATGATCATGAGCCAGATCGTAAAAATGGGTAACACCCATTTCGCTTTGTTGCTGGGAAAAATCGCTCTTGCTGCATACATTTCAGGGTAAGCCCTTCTCTCTAGAAATCCCATTTTGTCATCAGTGACGTCTTCGATACCATCCCGCTTTCCTTTGATTAGGTTTCCAGTGACTGAAATAAATCAATACAAAAAACGATAATATGCAAATATTGACAATTCTGAAGTGCGGCATGAGATAAGTTAAATAACGCAGAAAAATTAATAACATTTCCTACTGTATATTTGTATGCATTAAGGAACATGATTGTGACGTTATAACAGTTGTGAACATGTGCGCTCAATTTTTTTTTATTCAATACAACTTCATAATTTATTATTCGCATCAATATACTCTATTGCAGAAGTTTGTTTCTAATGCATTGTTTATACTATGTAAATATAGTTATTCTACGAACCATTATCGCATCTTATAGTAGTTAGAGGTTTGAATATACTTTACAGCATGTTGCAAACTACCTTTTAGAGTCCTTCGTAGTAAATTTATTTTTTGCCATTTGTGTTTAGGGTTCGGATAAGTCTTGGGACAAAATTTGGGGTTGTAGTAGGTTTTATGATGATTGTTAGGATTTTCTTTAGTTACATCACAAAAATCTGGCTTAACTTAAACATCAAGACAAATACAGACCCTCGACTGAGAGCCTATGTCAGTGTGCCTATATAACACGTCCCTGTGATCCCTTTAAAACCGCCATCCAACACAAGAACCCAGTCACTTTAAATACCGTAAAACTCCGTGTATAAGACGCACTTTTTTTCCGTCGGAAAATTTTCAAAGTGGGGGGTGCGTCTTATACACAGGTACAGCCAAAAAAAAAAGAAAAAAAAAGTCATGTTTAATGCATATTAAACTGGTCTAGGGCATGACAAGAGCTTTATATAAGGGGGAACATTTATCAAAATATACCTTTTTCCTACATAAATTATAGTGGTTAGTAAAACAAAATGCAAGTTTTTAAGCAGTAACACTGCTACTAATTGAATATTCAGATATTCATGAGTAGCAGCACTCATTTAATATTCAATTTTCTAAACAGTGGTTATACATTTTTCTCAACAAAAAAGTTATTAATGAATTTAGTATTTTGCATATTTAATGAGCATTGCTACCTCATGAATATATGAATATTCATTAAAACAAAAAAATTCTAAAATTCTAAAAAAAAAAAAAAAAAAAAAGGGTTTTTTTTTTTTTTTTTTTTTTTTTTTAATAGAAAGTTGGGGGTGCGTTTTATACACGAGTGCGTCTTATACACAGAGTTTTACGGTAGTCTATACAGGGCTCTCTCCCTTGAGCTTTTCTTTCAGGTGGCCAAATTGACTCATCGGTTAGTTAGACTACAACCATAGATTTGTGTGTTGTACTAATTTTTGGATGGCCAATGCAAGATTTCTAGTGGCCAAATGAAATTTCTGGTGGCCATTAGCACCCGGGCAACTGTTTAGTGCAAGCCGTGCAATATGTTTATATCTAGTAAATAGCAATGATGTCAGATGTAAACAGTTATTTTATTTTACAGGTAGAACCAATTTAAGCAGTCCTGAAATTTCCTGAATGTATTTAAAAAAAAAAAAAATTGATCACAAAAATATTTATATTTAAAGTAATTAAAGCAGCCCTAGACTGAGGTATATAAACCTAACACAAAAAGTATGCCCCCCCCCCCCCCTCTAAACAACTGCTCATAATTTCATAACTAAGAATCCTTTCCAATCTTGCAAAAATAATTCTATAGTAGTTAGGATTACTCCAAGGATTACTCCATGGTTGAGTAAGCACAAATTAAAGAGAAAATTGTCTTTTTCCAAATGCGCAAAAGTATATCATTTTTGCAGGTTATTGAGTATTGATAATTTCAAATTGCACTGTTTTACAATTGCAATTAATGCATTTAATCAAACATTTTGACAAACCATAATCAATGCATTCAGCGACAAGATCCTGTGACTTTTGAAATTGGGTAATTTTGTCGTTAATCTGTGCTCATTCACCCATGAAGTGATGAATATCTCTGATTTTCACACAAAATATACTTATCAACTGTAGAAATATTGTGGTAAGACGACATCTTGAGAAGAATAATAATAGCGGTTATGAAATTATGAGAAGATGTTTAGGGGGAGTTACTTTTTTGTTAGGTCTATTATTAAAGGGATCTAGTAACTTTGTTGACACATATGCAAAAAGTGATGAATGGTTGATATTGTTGTTATCTGATGTTTCCACTGGGTATTGTGTGCAAATTTCAAGTTAAATGGACGTTATATGGCCGGGTAATGAGCAAAAATGCAAAGTGATATTCACTAACTCAGTGCACTGACTTTGTACACGGTTTCGACGATCCAGTGGATAATTTATCATCTGAACACTTCAATCATAAATATCTTTTTAACGAAAGGGAAATTCGAAAAACCGAAACCTGTCCCATGCTTTTATTGTTAATACGAATACAATGAGGTATGAGGGAACCGCTAGAATTCCAATTGGATTTTGAGGATTTGGACAATGTTACTAAGTCCCTTTAAATTTCCATCGACCCTGGTTGTTGTATACACCTGCATGGTCTTTACATGGACTTTATAGAGTAAGTTTGGCTGTATTTACCTCTCTGCTTCTGCTTGCTTCCATGGTGTTGGCAATGGACGATAGGAAGACGATCTCCTGCCAAATGGTTTGGACATACCTCGAATATCTGTTGACAACAGATAATGATATGTAAAGGAATCCAGATGTGACCAGGGTAATTCCATAATCATTTGAAAATATGATTTATTTTGCTATTATTCCCATGAATACATGCACATGCATACAAGGCGGGGGCTGCGGGCTGGGGCTGCAGACCCCCCCCCCCCCCCCACCAAAGGTTTTAAAAACTCCTCGAGTACAAGTTCACGTTCAAGTTAATTTTATTGTCCAAATATGGACATTTATTTTGTTACATGGATGGGAAGTTATACAAACTAAATTTTTCTAAAACAACAAGTTTCTATAATCAAAATTCTATTGATAGATTCAAACAAATTATCATATTTAAAAAAAGAGGTCCCCAAAGGCTCTACCAACTATGCTTACATTAAAACATATATTTTGACTTAAAACAAATTATATGTATCCAGAAGGCCTGTCCATACATGTATATAAAACATATTTTCAAGTCAAACTCATAACTGCTATACGAGTTACATACTTACTATTCAATCTGGCGTGCTGTATTGTTCTTTAAAACATATATATCCAGGGCTCCACACTCACCTTTTTTGCCGGTGGCCCTGTCTGGCCAGTGAAATGATTTCTTCCCTATTTCTGGTGGCCCGAATGAAATATTCACTGGCCCAAAAATTATATTTCGTAAACTTTTTACTATTCAAAATATCACTCTTCCTGATCAAGCCTGTGATTGAAATTGAAACATGAAATGGAAGAAAACAAAAATTGCCTAATTTTGTCCATGTCAGGTTGAAAATCTGCTTGCCGATCGGGCCACCAAAATATGTATTTTATAAATTTTTGCTGGCCCAAGGTGCAATTTCACTGGCCCCGGGCTAGAAAAATAATTATCTTCTTTTCTTAAGAGAGACACTCTCGACTTACCTCTGTCCTTATATGAGATGGATCTCCAGACACTGATCTCGCATGCCTGTAAGTTATGTCTACCTGCCTTACATGTCCGCTTAAGACATCAGCAACGTCCTCGCAAACACTGGAATGGATTATGATCAAAAGTATGAACAGAGCAGGGAAATCAAGTTTCCCCATTTCGAACTAGACCTTAAATCTGTATATAGATGCTTTTAGCTCTAGAGAAAAGAACAAAATGTCTGATTCTGCGAATCGGTCTGACAAAAGTAAAGAATGAATCTTGTCCTCAAGATGAATAATGAAGACAAAGCTCCCCACTGCGTCTCCTTTAGATCATGTGATGATGGTCCTATCGCGACCCAATACACAATTTTTAAGCAAAACATAGTGTATTTTAATTAAAGATAAGTGTATGTAAAGTTCATTAGATAAAATGCAAACAATATCATTTATTGTAAAAAACATACAACATAACGACCGACAAAAGAGCGCACCCTCATTAGATTGAAAGCGTGTGTGCTTGAGAGGGTTAATGCATTTGTGAAACACAAAGTCAGTGGCGGATATCATCCTGATACGTTAAATCATTAATCATTTTAATCATTAAGTGTGGTACTTATGTAGTTTATACAAAAAACAAAAAAAAAATTTAATATGTGATCATGGCGACCCAATTATTTGAAAGGAACCACTTGTAGATAGTTGCCGATAAATGCAATAGATATTGATATGGCATTGGAATCACTTACCATTAGGCATTAGCCTTTATTCAATATCTCACATGATGGTATATTGAAGTTTGTAGACAAGCTTTTGAGCTTTTTTTTTTTTTTTTTGTGGATATGGGGGGGGGGGGGGGGGGGGGGGGGTTTGCTTGCAGATTACATCGGATGCCAAATTTGGTTGTGATCAGGCTGGTATAACCGAGATCTCAGGAAGGGGGGGGGGGGGGGGAGGGGGCTCTCTTTATAGCCCCCCAAGTCTTTTGAAGGTCTGAAAAAGCCCAGTCTTTTTAGGGTTAAAATGTTAACTTATTCTCAACAGGTGTTGGCCCTGGACTTTCCAAAGATAATGTTTGCAGAGCCTTACATCAAGTCTACTTATCAGCTCTCAGCCAATCATAGGCCAGGTTTTGAATTTGAATTGAACATGTTCCCTGCTAGATTATTAAACCCCCATCTAGAGTTAATAAATACAGGACCCACTACAGTAGGTTCAAAGTAGGAAGTGAGTACATATGTAGGCAGTGAGTTAGCAAGTTAATGTGTGAATAAACTAATTCTCTTATACCTTTATTTATTGTTTAACAGGTGTTGGTCCTGGACTCTCCAAAGATAATTTATTGCAGAGCCTGGCATCAAGTCTACATCTCAGCTCTCAGCCAATCATGGGCCAGTCAGGATCACAAGTAAGTGTTGCCATTTGTTTGATCGTGCGAGTGTGGTGTTAGAATAATTAATAACGCTGGTGTGAGGAGTGATTCCTGTAGAAGATGCATGGAAAATTGGCAGTTTTATGGGAATATATTAATGAAATCACACTAGTTAGCTAAGTTCCATTTTAGTATATTCTAAGTAGAGCTAAGTATGCAATAACATATCTTTGTATATAGTTGCCAACTAGGGTTAACCTATTAGGCAGGGCTCCACACTCACCTTTTTAGTCAGTGGCCCGGTCGGGCCAGTGAAATAGTTTCTTCCCCTATTCTGGTGGCCCAAAAGATAATTTACTGGCCCCAAAATTGTATTTCACGAGTAAGCTTTTTACTATAAAAAATATCACTCTTTCCTAATCAAACCTTTGATTACAGATGAAGCACGACATAAAAAAAAAACAAGATTTTAAAATTTTGTCAATGTCGGGTTGAAAATCTGCTTGCCCGATCGGGCAACCAAAATATAACTTTTATACATTTTGCTGGCCCCAAGTGCAATTTCACTGGCCCCGGGCCAGCGGGCCAGTGCGAACGTCGAGCCTTGTATTAGGTAATACATGCTCACCCAGATAACCAAGGTAATGACTAAAAAAAACTTTGTGTTGCTAATTTAGCCCTGTCATCCAAAACAGTTAAATTAGAACTAAGCTCAATCACAGTTTGGTTTTTATGAATATAGCCCTATGTTCCTTATTGTAACCCTATGTAGGCTTTTGTTCCCAACTTCAAAGTTGCTCTATAGCTTTATGAAACTTGAGTTCAGTTCATTCTCAAATGTTCCTGTTTTGTGTTTCTTTTTAGTCTGGACTTGAACCTTGCTCGAAATATGAATTGAGAATATAATACAGAATACAGAATGCCAAATTTGTTCTGCAAAATATTTGTATCCTTTATTTTTTTTAGGTAATTAAAATTAAAAAAATTAATTCCACATTTCCCCCCTATAAATTTGATAACTGTGCTGGTTTTATAGATACATACAGATACTGTAGATAGTTAGTAGATCGATATATTTTATTGTCCATATTTATTAAAACATAGAAATTTGGCCTCCACATTGAAATAATATCAAATTTACTTACATATATCTGTGTGTGCAATATGCTCTTCTTTTTTACAAGATTAGTAAATGAATGTTATTGTTTATAAATGCACAACATTAAAGTATGCAACATAGTTACTGGTTTAGAGGGCTGCTCTATCTAAATGAAGTTCTTAAGCAAGTGCTCTACATTAGCTTTGATACATGGTGCACTAGGTTGTAGGTTGCTGTAAGAAATAGGCGAAAATACAGTCTCTAACTGCATTAATTGGTAGTACGTTCATAGTTCACAGTAAAATTAGGGTTGATCATTACCCAAACTAAATGGAATACATTTAAACATTTAATACTAATTTGTAGAGTATGTTTCTGCATAGACTAAATGCAATATATGAGGTTGCATCTATGTGAGCCAGTGTACTTTCTGGTCTAGCGCCCCCTTGTGGTGATGTAGGTACAACATTTTCAGCAGAATCATAGCAGGTCTACTGTTTACACATTTGACTATTAAGGTTGTGAGTAATCAGGCTAAACTGGATTTATCTTTCCATTTTATAATTATTTGTTTAAGTTGGGACTTTGGATAGTTCAGAAGAAGATATTGATTCATCTGTCAATGAATACCATTGGGAACGATTGGACATTTGCAAAATTGCAAAATTAAAAATCATGTCCAAAATAAATTACTTACACAGCTGTACTTGCAAATGATTCAGAAAGTGATGATTATTGGTATGTTTGTTGAATTTTGTTGTTGTTGTTTTCAATATACAGCTATAAAGTACAACTTTGTTCCTATATGCTTTCCATTTCTAGCATACAAATATCACAATATTGATTCTTTTACATATATTTATGCAGGGATAATAAAAGAAACAATCAGAAAATGTTGAAACCATTTAACGATCTAAATAAAATCTGTAACTTGAAATGGCATTTTAATAGTGGTTACTGACAGTAATAAAACAAAAATAGATTCCTAAGCATGCAGGGCAGCCAGAAAATGAGTGGTCTCAAATAAAAGACAGTTCTAGATTAAAAATTTGAAGTTGTATCAGTCATGACACTGTATTTGTCCCATATTATGGATGCTTCTGGCTCTTTTTGTTTTGTTTTCTTTTCTTTTTTTACAATTTCCTCGAAGCAAATTCAGATTTGAAGAATTCATCTTGAACTAGATGAAATAAATCATGGCATTTTATTGTCACATTCCAGGGTTTCTGACTTTCTTGAAATTCCTGAAACAAATTCTGAAATTGGAGAGGGCACATGCCAAAGTGTCCTGTAAAATCTAGGCTAATTATTTATATTTGATCTAGAGACCCATTTTGTCCTAAATCAGAAAGCATCAATAAATATGTGTATTTTGTGAGCTGCCTGCTAGAAATATTCTCATTGCCTGACCTATATACAGTAATTGAAATAGAATAGAAAACTTCAACATATTTGGAAACATTTGATAACTGGTGCTATGATTTATATATCAAAATGTTTCCTAAGTATGATTTTTAAATTGCCATAGAGTTAATATAGTGAACACCAGGTTCATGTAGACAGTGATATAAACCCATTCAAGACATTTGATGTTGGTATTTATTGGTACGGCGTACGCACCTTCTCCATAGATCCTAGCCAGACCAGTCCCGAACAGGTTAATAAAGCCTTCAGATTTTACTGGGTCAGATTAATATAAAGTGCAGGGTTTTTTGAGAACAGGAATTCATAAATTCAAAATCATAACAGTACTTGTTAGTGGTAAGGATAACAGTATGCAACATGCTTTACTGTTTGAATAGAATAGTTGTCTTCAACTAAAATAAGAGAAAAGTACTGTACATTGAAATTATGAATTCTTCATGTTTTCATTCACTATACAGTGACTTTAACACCAGGGAGCTGTAAATACCAGCAATATTTGTGTTTTCTAATAAAATATGGACAAGGTTGATGGCTTGAAGGGCAGTTGGCAATATTTGCATAATAAATGAAAGGTGACAAGTGGCTCAAATCTGGCTGATGAGATAATGTAATCATCTTTGTGTGAACTGTTTTGGTATACAGAGTCAGGCTACAATCCTGTTGAAGACGGATATAGACCTCACACCAAACTTTTAAAATTGTTTTTATTGGGGGGGGGGGGGGGGGGGGGGACCAGTCCCCTAAACAGGTTGAATGTAGTTTCAATTCGGGGGCTTTCTTCAAGGGCTCACTGTTAGGGACTGTGGGCAATAAAAAGCACTTTGTTTGCAATGAACTTCACATGCTAATTTACAAGCGACTCTTTTATGATTTTGGGAGGCTTTTTTTGTGGAATTTCAGGTAGGGGTGGCGTGGTTGGGGTGTGTGTGTGGGGGGGGGGGGGGGGGTGGTGGATAGGTGGTAGGGGGTGGTTGAAGCTAGATCACTAGCGTATCAATGCTGGCATACACGTGTAAAACATTCTGACTGCTGCAATTATCTGGAATGGACTCAACATCCATGCAATGTTTGTAATGTTGATTGACAAGCAAGGACAGAATTGGGACATTTGTGCAATAAGCTGGCTGAGATCTGAAGTCAGTGTCAATGTAAATTTATTCTACTTATAAATTGATTTGTGAGGTTATTTTATATTTATTTATTTTGTACTTTTTGCAGAGTACGCTACTGTACATTATGTATAATGTACTGCTGGGCACAGTACATGTTCACTAATTGCAATGTGATTTGTTTAATGAGCATGATTTGAAACGCCTTCCACTAATTGCAGGCGTCATTTGGGTGTACATGTATGTATCAATGTAATTAAATGGCAGAAAGCCAGAAATTGTTCAGTCTGTTAATGGTAACTATGTTTTCATGTGCAAAAACGTTATTCTGGAAAAGTGAGTTAGGTGGTTTAATAATCATCTTAGCTTGCAAATAAATCTGAAAATTTCATGGCAAATAGATCAATTTGTCAAAACGTCCGTGAAAATAAAAAATAGAAAAAGACTGTCTTTAAGCTACTAAATACAATATATAGAACTTTATTGTTAAAAATGTACTATTTTACTAAAAACTCGAGGCTTTACTGTACACACCTGACGTCTGTTTGGATATTGTTTTTTTGCACTGATTAATAGTTTACAAGTTTTCATAAAGTGGATAATACCTGTGAAATTATGTGTGTAAACAAAATCTGAAAAAAAAATAAAAAAAAATCTAGAAGATAAATATTATTTAGCAGTCTATAATGCGTAATTTATTAAAATCAGGAGAATTATTCATTAGTTGACCAGTGCATGGCCGAAGGGGAAAAATCAATATTTGAAATTTGTTCTTGAACAGGCATATCTACCTTGACAGCTGCATAGATAATTGTGTTTGGCTTTTAAATATGTACATCATCTAATTAAGCATGATTGTATTGGCTTAGAATCAATAAATCCATGAAACACATGCCATATTTACATGTATACACTGGCCAGTTATCTGTTTACAACTTTGAAGTTAAAACCTTTAATCAATCAAGGTCATTAAGCAGCACTTGCATCACAATTTTCCCATCTAAGTTTTAGGGAAAAGAGAAGATACATCAAAGTCATTCACACACATGTAGCATGATGAGTAAGCCTGCTAAAAAAGATAAATTGTTCTGAATTTTTGCACCTGGTTTGATTCATTGTGCTGTTTAACCCATTAAAGACTGGTTCTAGACAAATGTGGCTTGGATTCTATGGAGAACAAACATCCAATCGTTGGGTGAGAGTGAAAAGGGTGTTAAGTCATTTCTTCGCTAAATTGAGTTATGGATACCAACAAAAAAATTCCTTTTTTTTCACGCGGGCAATTTTGAAAATTTTGAGGGAAAAAAACGCCCTCGTGAAATTATTCACGAGGGCTATTTTGGGGCTCACGGGGGCTCTTTTTCTTTTTTTTTACATCGTTTTCACTGCTCAAGGGTCTAATAAATGATTATCATGATGGGATCTATCTGATTATGCCATGTTTGGTACGTTTCTGGCGCTTTCCGATCATGCAAAAAGATGTAAAAAAAAAGTAAATATTTTTTTGTTTTCGCCCCCGTGCCGTGGCTCACGGGGGCGATTTTAAAGGTATCGGGGGCGAATCGCCCTTTGCCCCCGTGTATTTTTTTGGTTGATGGATACTGTCATGTTGATCTGAGCTGCCTCGGGCTTAGATGATATCAAATGTTTAGATTTTAATAATTTCTTATTTCTGAAAGTGGTTCCTACAGAGCTCCTAAATTGTAAACATGATTATCTCAGAAGTACAAAAAGTTACATAACGCCCTTCTATTTCTCAACCTGACGAAATAGTCTTGAACTGGATAAATAGAAGATGATGTGAATGGCTATGAATAGGAAGCTGACTCATCTCTTGTGTAGAATGTATACATTGAATGAATGATTTAAAACTATTAGTCATGATGTACCACCAGTGGTGTGTTAAAAACCTGATGTATGCTCTTTTATTGACCACTGTATGATCAACTGCACAAACTGGCAGAGAAATCAATAATGACTGTGTATCAGGGAGATGGCTTTCTGGGAATATTGGATTTTTGTTGTGAAACATTACGTGCATGGTGTTTCTAAGAACTCCCATTGCTTTATACCTTACTCATACACGACATTTCCCTGAATCACTGTCCAAATACTTGAGTAAACAAGTTTTACTTCTAAAGATTTATAAATCTTGGATTGGAATGGTTATGACAGTGGCTGTTGTTGTCAGATTGCATGTACATGTAAACATGTATTTATGTACAGGTAACCGCTTGCCTACCAAGAAATTATGAGGGAAATCAATGAATGGCCACCAATCATTATTGGTCAAGAGAAAGGTAGATGTTAATGTTATGGTCCACTGAGAAATGACATATTATCTTGTTTTCCCGTTACTTATTTTACTGAATTTTACACATGTTAACCTTGGGAGATTTTGTTTCAATTGAATGTAGAGCAAACTGTACAGGAAGTGTTGGAAGTCGCAGCTTCTGTCAAAACAAAGTGTGATTTGAAGAAGAATGGAAGAAAAAACAGAATGAAAGAGAAAGAAGAAGAGTAGTAGCAATTCCGGGAATATTTAATTTTTGTATAATGAAACATTGCATTGTGATAGTTGTCTAAGAATTTCTGCAGCTTTAAACCAAGGAGGTTTTAATTAAACCTCCTTGTTTAAACCGACAAAACATCTCAAAGAAGGAGAGGAATAAACAAGTTGTGTACACTTGTTTTTGCTTGCTGCGATGCTTTTTTAAAACGAAAGTTAAAAGGACAATTTTTGTATCTTGTTATTGACAGAGTGGCTTTTTTGTAGATGTTGAAAGGAAAATCATTTAACACCCACTAACAGATCATGCTGGGGATCAAAGACCAATTAAGGAGACTTGTTTTGAGTCTCACCTTCTGGTGAGAAATTAAATGCTGGAAAAGTCACGTTTGTTTTCATGAGTTCTTGCTGTTAAACCAGGCTATAAATGCCTAAAGTCTGCAGTTGTTACCTGTTTTACTCAAATTTTCTCAATGTTATATATTATACGCATCAAGTGTGTGAGCACAATAACAAATGAGACAAAGAGTGGAACAGGAAATACAAGAGGGTGGATAGAGAAGGGGAAAGGGTAATAAAAGAATATGGAAAAGAAAGACTATAAAAGAGAGAGAATTGGAATGCTTGGTAGAAATAAGGAGATGTGCCAGAAAGGAGTAGAGAGTTTTGAGAAAGGATGATATATATGCAAAGCTAGAGAAGAGAAGAGAGTGATACAGTGAGAGAACATATGGATTTAATAAGAGATGATGATGATGATGATGACGATGATGATGATGATGATGATGACGATGGCGACGATGATGATGATGATGATGCTGGTGGTGATGATGATGATGATGACGATGACGATGATGATGATGAAAGGATAACATACATTATATTAAAAGTGTGGAGAAAAGAAAAGAGCGAGGGATGAGGGAAATTTATTTTGAGAAAGAGTATTTAAAAAGATATAGAGATGTAGAGGAAAAAGAGAAGATGATAGAAGAGGAACTATATATTCAGTGGATGAGAATGGAAAAGAGTGGATGAAAAGTGAAACGGTTAATGACAAGAATATTTGTAAATGAGTGGGCAACAAGTATTTTCTTCAGGTTTAAAGTTTCTGTATTGCTTCCTAAGCAATGACAACAGTAACTGGAACAAAAAGAAATGAGAAAACTGTTTTCAATAAAGGATCAGCAAAGTCATAAAAGTCTAATTTGTACAGACCCAGACATTCAAACAACTCTCTAATGAAGATATGAATACAGCACAAAATGAACACAACAAGAATGTACCTCACCGCCTTGCAAAGTTAGGTGGTGAAATTTGTGATATTTTTTTAAATTTCACAAACAAATATCAAAATTACTTTCCTTTGCTAATCCTTGATTTGTTATACTTTGTAATCCTCCTTTATTCTTTTTCTAATGAGTGCAAGAAAAGTTTGTAGTTTAACATTTATTTACATGCTCATAGATTATTTACATGTAGAGAGATAAAGAGATATATAAAAATAAAGAGAGATAGAGAGATACTTGACCCAGAGAGGTGTGCTCCCACCTCTCTGCTTGACCATTTTCCCTCAAGACTTTAGAGAAAGCCATGAATGGAAAATGTTACTCATGAGATGTGTTGAGTGGGCCTCACAAGATCTACACTATCTTATTAAGTGTGTACGTCGCATTTTCTTAACCTAAACTTTGGTGAACCACATCAATGGAAAAGTGGCTCTCTTGTTGATTTGAACTCAATCAAGTTTAGCCAAGTGTGTCTGTCTGTCTGTGTTGGGACGGTCACTAATCACCGGCTCCGCACCCCACAGTTTCCTCAACCATACCCCACCAGTTCTCATCTGGCATCCATTCCCAGTCTGATCCGACCAGCCAATTCAGTTCTGAGACAGTCTAATCTTGGATGTTTACGGAGACGCCTATTATCGCCCGCCATTGATTTTGTTTCTTGTCTCCTGTTGCGTATCGTGCCCCTTATCATCCTGCTATCATCCAGGCAATGTGTCTTACACGAAGAGAAAATTATTGTAAATCTCTCAGCGTGTTCACACACAAACATTTTCATCCCTTAATCATGACTAAAGAATCAAGATTAACGATACGACGTATCGTTAGTCATGATTAAACCAAACTACCTCTTACGTTCACACACACAAAGCAGTTGTCTTTTTTCTGTCTGCTGTCTCCCTGTGCGCGCGAACGTTCACGTTAAGCCACGCCCAGTTAGTTACGAGTCGTATAGCTAATCATGATTAAGCGAGCGACCGTTGTTCACTCACGAAAAGAGCGTGATTCTCTAGTCAGCTCTCGTACGAAACGACGATCAAACCTGTGTTTCGTTAGTCATGATTCGCTATACGTCATTTCGTTAGTCAGCGTTCAGACACACAAATTTCATCGTATAGCTAATCAGCAGCTGATTCTATAGTCAGCTGCTGATTCTTTAGTCATGATTAAGGGATGAAATTTTTGTGTGTGAACGTACCTCAAGCAAACCTCTTTTTCTGGGGGGGGGGGGGGGGGGGGGCAATCTGTCAACATTGGACTGCAAGCAATTCTTTGCTGTTTTGCCCCATCGTCCCGTAATTTTCAGTCATTCTGTCTGCTACAAACAATTAACTGCTCTTTGGCCAAACAAGTTTTCCACAAACTTAATCACATTTCAATTTATATTACCTTGAAATCCCAGCAAAATTGTTGTAGTCTTCATGTACAGTCAAACCTGTTTACAGTGACCGCCGAAGGGAAACAAGAAAATAGGCCACTTTAGATCTGTGGCATACATGTAGGTAGACGTGTTCCATAACATTTTCCTCTGCAGGGAATCACGCTTGACGCCCACTATAGTCTGGTTGTCTTAGACAGGTGTGTACATGGACGGAAGAACCCTCCCCCTCTCCCCAAAATAAACTTGCTTCGATTTTGTATTTTTTAAAAACAAAAATATATTTCTTCTTAAAAATTAAACCATATTTTGTTTGTAAATATTTGATAGGAAATCTTTCTTTTTATATATCTATTAATCCCCATTTCCAATATTGGATGATACAGAAAGTGTCATCAACACCGATGACTAACTAAGGCTGACAGAAAACTACTTTCGTGCCTTTCACTTGCTTCAAATGTTTTATTTTTCATCAGAGATTTATTCTAAATCCCCTCACCAGACCCCACCTCTCTCTAAATATTTCCCTTCTTTATCTTAAAGGGACTTAGTAACATTGTCCAAATCCTCAAAATAAAATTGTAATTCTAGCGGTTCCTTTATACCTTGTTGTATTCGTATTAACAATAAAATCATGGGACAGCTTTCGGTTTTTCAAATTTCCCTTTCATTACAAAGATATGTATGATTGAAGTATTTAGATAAGAAAATCTCCGGGCGAGATTTTCATCCCTGTACAAAGTGAATGCAGTGAGTTGGTGAATATCACCCAATATCACTTTGCATTTTCGCTCATTACTTGGCCATACATTGTCCATTTGACCTGAAATTTTCACACAATACCCTGAGGACATATGAGATAACAACAGTATACATTGCATCAACCATTCATCAGTTTTTGCACATCTCAACAAAGTTACTAGATCCCTTTAAAACATTGTATAATTTTACTTTAGCCTGGCATCTCGCCCCTCTTTCTCTCTCTCACTCACTCTTTACACTATGTCTAGGTTGTCTTTTATCATCTTTGAACTCATTCATTTTCTCTCATCCTTTTCCCCTTTATTTCTCTGTCTATCCTTAGTATTCCTCTAAACCCAATCCTTCCTTCTCTCCCCTCTCTCCCTTTCATTTACTTCTCTGTCTATCTTTAGTCATCCTTATGTAATGTCTACTTTAATAAGTCTCACATCTCACCTACATATCTCCCCCTCCCCCCCATCTCCCTTCCATCTATTTCTATGTCTATCTCTATTATTCCTCTGTTATCATCATCATCATGATCTAACCCAATCCATCTTTCTCTCCCCCTCTCTCCCTTCCATCTATTGCTATGTCTATCTCTAGTCATCCTTGCATGTATGTCTCATCCTTAGTCGGTTCCCACTTCAGCCCCTGATCATGTCGGCCTATTACTGTAAGAGCATGCCATATAAGGTATGATCAGATCGAATCGCACCACCTTCCAGTGACTCATAGACGCGTCACATCTCACTTTCCAGTCTCCATCGCAGATTTACCTCTCTCCTCTTTTTCCTCTCTGATTCTTTCTCTTTGCCTCTCTCCCACTTTCTCTTACTGGTACTTTCATCATTATCTCCTTTTACTTTGTATATGTCTCAACATAATTTTATCACTCATATAATATACTCTTTTACTTGTACTCTTTCTCATCATCATTTCTGTCTATTCTCCTTTCTTGTCTCATCATAATTCCCCTATCTATTCTTTCTTTTTATAACCCCCCTTTTCTAATTTTCTTCTAATATTTTAAATCTATTCTCCTCCCTTTCTCTTTCCCTTTCTTTCTTTTCTTTACTTCTTGCTTTCCCTATATGTTATTTTTTTTTCTTTCTTCTCTAGTTCTTCCATACTTGTTTTTATTTCTCTCTCTTCCTGACTTTTAACTCTTCTCTCCATCTCTTCCCATCTCCCCATCCCCTCTTCCTCTTTCTTCCTCTCTCATATCTTAGCCAGTCCAATTTTGTTTGTTCACATTTTGTGAAGCACTGCTTTGTAGAGCATCTTTTATTTCTCACCTCCATCTTTCTCTTCCTCCTTCCTCACTATCTTCCATGTCTTTCTCTCTAATCTCCATTTATTGCTAGTCTAATACCACTCACGTTCCACTTTTTATTTCGTCTTGCAGTCTGCATCTGAATGATTTCACTCCAGTCTTAATAATCTTTCTCCTTTTCCCCATCTCTTTTCTAGAGCTATCTAATCTTATTCCCCCCCCTCCCATCGCCCCTCACTACCATACCTACCCCATATACCTCATCCCCATGAGTATTATACCGGTAGCCCTCATCATCCATGCATATCTCTCTCTACTCTCCTCACCTTCCCTGTTTTCCTCCTCATCTCTCTTTCCCCCGTTTCCCCGTCTCCTCTTCCTCTTCCTCTTCCAATCCACTACCACTCTCACCTATTTTTTAAATCCTCCACGCAGCCATCCCTCACTCATCTTTATTCCCTTTTATTCCAAGGCCCCGGTGATGCAGGCTTGAGTAATACCGTTGGTTATTATTCATGCGGCATGCATGAATGACTGCGAGCACCATTCCCGTTCGCTCTCCTATCAGGAGCGACTCCACCGCTCAAGGCATAATTACTGTGCGAGAGAGTGAGCGACCGTGCGTTAGCCTGGCGTACCGTGTTCGTGTGAGAGGACTGTAGCGGGGGTCTGGGTGTGTTCGGTGTTCGGTGCTCGAGCTGCGCATTGCCCCTCGGTAAACAGACAGTCATTATCAAGTACCTGGGAATATTAATTTGATTACTTGACAAAAAAGCTCACTGGAGATGTCTTTGTTTCCAACTGTGTCACATGGCCAGGGATTAGGGGCATCCCGTGGTTTATCGTGTCAGTTTATATTTGAGGCAGAACATAAGATGGTAAAAGCAGGAGCATTCTGCAGACAAAAGAAATCAATCTTACTTCTAGTCTCTGGAGTGTGTTTAGCGAAGGATGGAAATTAATAGAAGTAACTGTATGTCAATACAGTGTTTATTGGTTGAATACCACAGATGTATTAGTAGGTCAATTGAGTAATGCCCATACACTGCCCTTCAATTAAATTGAACATACATTTCCTTTATGAAAACCCTACATGCAAGGGAAAATGTGTCAATATTTGCATGCATAATAAACGTTATCTTTAACTACATTTTATTAGTCTGGAACTTTGCTTACATAGTTACATGGGACAGGAAATGTAAATGAATTTCAATATGATATATGAGTTCAGGGTCTTGTGCTCATAATAAGGTCATAATAACTTTTGGATGTCTGCCAGATCTTGTACTAGTAGTAAAAAAAAAAAAAACATATTTTTTATGCAAACAAATTAGGGCATCCTTCTAGAAGGCAAACAACTCTGAATCATATAATTTCAAATTGCATAATTTATCAGAGTAATATTATGAGTAATTTGATCGCTGGCTCAAACAAAGAAACCTCCAGTGCCTTCTGCCACTCTCTGTCCGTTTGTGGCAATTTTCCATGCGAGTGGCTACCGACGAGCAATTTGTCATCAAAGAAGCGCCACGCTTGCGCCCCATTGTGTGCTCACGTGTCATAATGCATGTATGCAGGGTGCAGAGCTTTTTAGCTTCACAACTCAACGGTTACATGGGTTTTATTTCCCACTTAGGATCACTCATTCCCTGCGCAAATTAAGAGAAACGATGTCAAAGGGAAAATATAGAGATGGAGAAAAAGTGGAGGGCAAGGAGAAAATATAATCCCAAGAAAATGCATGATAAGATATTGAAAAGAGATGGTGAGGTGAAAAAGTATCTCATAAATTTGACAGAAATACAAAGTAAGAAATTAGAATACGGGGATTGGGATTTGGGAAAAATAGTGTCATCTTGAAGCAAATTGGCAAAAAATGCAAAATTAGAGATAAGAGAAGTGGAGAGTAGGAAAAAAGAGTGAGATTTTAAAGGGAATCAAGAAAAATGCAAATTTGTGGATGAAAAGGGCTTGAGATGGAGCGAGAAAAAAACAGATTGAACCAGACAAAAGTAAAGAAAATGCCAAAATTAGACCTGGAATAATAAAAAAAGAAAAGAAAAAAAATAGTGAAATGAAGAAATTGGTTGCGAGTATGAAAGAGGTTGATGGCTGCATTGACTGGATGAGTGAATGGCTGACAACCGAACGTGTTAGTCATCTTCACTAGCCACGCCCACTATTTTCAGAGTCAGGGACGGCACCAATAGCCCAGCCGCATGAATTGTTTATTCATCAGAGGTAACAAAGAGACGGAGAGGGTGCTTAAATAAACGTGTGTTTGTACATGTACATGTATGTATGTGTCTGCATTTGAGTATAATCTACAAAAATTGTTTGTGTGTGTCTGTGTTTTTGTCTGTGAGTGTGTGTTTGTCTGTGAGTGTGTGTGTGTGTAAAGTGCATATCTGAATGTGCTTGTTTTGTTTTATAGTATACATGTATGTGCATAGTTGTGTGTGCCTGTGTGTGTGTGTGTGTTCATTTTTGTGTACATCTTTGTATGTTTGTATGTGTTGTTTTTGTGTGTTTGTTTGTATAGTTGAAATTGTTTTCATATGTGAATCCTTATTGATTATAATTTGTTTACAGGAAGTTTGTTCATTTACTTGGGAGCGAAATCTGTATTAATGTAAAACGTCTATTAAAGGGATAGTTGAGTTTTGGCATAGAAGGCGCATCAAGAATTTTTTTTTTTTTTTAAACTGAGTGTCAAATTTTAAAGAGCATACAATTTTAATGACAGAATAATCTTCATTTGATCAAAAATCGGTTAAAAAACAGCTGAAATATCAGTAAGTATATCCGATCGGAATAAATATGGGATCCCACAAAAGACAAAAAAGACCAAACAAAATTGCTTACACTTTTTTTAAAATTTACAAAAGAGGTTTTTAAATAGTTGTTGATGATCTCTCTATTTAATCATTATTTTAACAAAACATCACATGCACATTTTTTTATTGAAAAATGGTTGAAACCAATGCGTTTTTATAGATCACCTTCTTGTGTTTTAATGGCTCTTTTTAAATTGATAACAGGCTTTCTACTTAGTCATTTGTAATTTTGTATACCTTTCGAGCATGGTTGAGTTATAAGCTCTATTAGTTTGTAGTGTTATGGTGCAGGTTTTGGTTACTAAAATTCTTATTTGACCAAAACTGTACTATCCCTTTAAGATGAAAGGAAAGTTTACAGAAATGAGTAAGCAGTTGAGAGAAGCGATGAGAGATAGAGCTCATAGAGAAAGACAATATCAAATGTAGAAAAGGAGAATGTGTAAATTTGATAGAAAGTGGAGAAAGAATGAGAGGGAGGAAGAAAAATGGGAGAAATATACAAATAATACAATAGACGTAGAGATAATGTACAGAGATGGGAGAGAATCAAACAAACGTTACTATAGTGAGAGAAGCTTGTGAAGGGGATATCTAAACGCCTGGTCACATATCACCGGATAGCGTAAACGGATGCCCGACGAATATAAAATTTGCGAAATCAAATTATCCGGTGATAAAAGTCGTCTCCATTGCCTCATTCACAAAATATTCCGCCGGATGGAACGACGGATGGAACGACGTACATCGCCTGACAAGGAACAGACAAGAAACACATAAGAACGGAGAGGAACGGATTGAAAATGATACTCTCCATTGGTCTTCTGTTTATGATATATTCGGTGATATGTGACCGGGCTCTTTAGAGCAGAAGCATGACGGGTTGTTGACAGATGGTTGCAGATGAAATTGCCTTTGTTACTGCTGGCCGGGGCTTCATCTTCGTTAGCTCTCACTTTCTGTAATCTAACCCCCTTTCCTTTCATTCACCTTCATCCATCCACTTCCTCTACCAATACACATGCCGGGGGTTTTTAATTCAATAATCTACATGTGTGTGTATACATAAACTGAAATGCAAGGTCAAGTTACCCCGCTCCATGACAAATCTTCATACTATACTGTATTTTTGTTTTCATTCCGAGTTTCTATTGATTTCTTTAAATGAATTCAAAATGGAATTAATGGTTCCTTTGTAATGAAACTGTCCATGCACTGGCCTTAGTCATGAACGAGAGATGCCTTGTCCTTATAAAGTGAAGGTCTGTATTGATTGGACCTTTTCTGTGTCTCAATCTCTTTTTGTCGCTCTGTCTTTCTCTTTGTAGCTTGAATGCACTCGCCGAGATAATGAGGCAGAATTGAAGAATTTATAATTAATTGACCGACCTGTACGTGTCATTTTCCTACGTACCGAGCTAAAACACCGATGTTTTAAATCGAAATAACTAGGATAAATCGAATGTTCTATAGAAAGAAAAGTGTTCATTAAACGACTAACATTCCAAAGTACATATTATTATTTATTTCGTATCAACCTGTCACAGATAAAAGGGTGAATTTTAAGGTTGAAAAGAGGATACAAAAAGCAAAAATGTTCAACACAATTATATCGTAAAATAACTTATTATAAATGCTTGCGTCTCGGTAAATTTTACATCATTGGAGAGGGTAAAGACTCGTTTTTGATGAGAAATGATTCGCATATTCATTAATCTTTTAGAATAGTCAGGAGCTAGCAAAATATCTGCACGGGATAAACAAATAACTGATTTCCGCAATTCCAGCTCTGTGATTGGCTCATTCAACTACTGACCACTGTTGCTGAGGTAATGGGCCCATAGCAACAGTTATTCGCACCTGACATTGCCCACTTTGTCTTGGTTGAATAGCCCACAAGTCACGCGTGATGTTGAATAAGCCAATCACAGAGCCGGAATCTGAAATTCACAGTAATTTTTTAACATCTTGTGATATTTTGCTAGCTCCTGACTATTCTAAAAAATGAATGAATATATGAATGGTGTAGTATCTGAGCCAATACTTTTCTCTTTCCAATGATGTAAAAATTACCGAGATGCAAGCATTTGATATATTATTTTATAAGGTAAACATGAATCATTCAATTCTTGTTTTATTATCATATTTTAACCTTAAATTTCACCCTTTTATCTATGTCAGATTGAAGCGAAGCAAATAATTGCATAAACTTTGGAATATAAGACGTTGTATCGACGCCTTTCTTTTCATGAAACACTTAATTTCTCTAAGTTTATGCGATTTGAAATATCGTTGTTCCTGCTCACTACTTTTTCATAGAAATCCAAGTCATGCATATTTTGTTTATAAATGGGAAGCCTTGTTGATGCTCTGCGATCTCACTGTTTGGATTTAACTCTACATCTCTATCTCTCCATTACTTTCTCTATCCCTCTATTACTTCTTTATCTCTCTCTCTCTCTCTCTCTCTCCTGTTTCCTTTAGTATATCATCTCTTTCTGGTTGTATGTTTGTGTTGCTTTAAAGGATCTAGTAACTTTGTTGCCATGTGCAGAAAGTGATGAGTGATTGGTAAAATGTGTAGTTTTGTGATTTGATATGTCCTTTGAAATTGTCACGTTAAATGAATGTTGTATGGCATAGTAATAAGCAAAAATGCAAAGTTATATTCCCTAAATCATTACACTGACTTTGTACATAGTTATGACTATCCAGTGGATAGTTCAAAATCTGAACACTTCAATCGTAAATATCTGTTAAACAAAAGGGGAAAAAAAAACACCTGTTCCATGCTTCTGTTGGTGATACGGATAGAGAGAACGGATGAGAGAACCACTATGTTACTAGAGCAGTGTCATTAGCCCGGATTCACAAAGGAGGTTTGTACAAACCAGGGTTTAAACCATGGTCTACATCTATGGAGTGCCATTTGTAAACTGATGGAGAAAGAAACTTCTTATCTTGTTAACAATGTTGATGGTACACATTTACTAAATGCACCAAATAAATGTTTGTCTTCTCAGATGGTGAAATTTGCTGGTTAGCAAGCACTAACAGTCATATCATTAGAAATTAGAAATTGTTTTACTTGTATACGAGCAGCACTCCATAGATGTAGACCATGGTTAGACCATGGTTTAAACCATGGTTTGAACAAACCTCCTTTGTGAATCCGGGCCTCTATGTCTAACTCTCCACTCCTTTTGTATGACACTTCATTTCTTGCTGAATGGATTTTCTATCTGTCTCTAATTTACTGACACATTTTCTCTCTCTATATGTACAGTATGTGTTTCTAAATTTCTTAATTTCTGTATCTCTTTCAATGCATCATGATGTATGTTTGACTGTCAAACCTTGTCCCTTTCTGTCCGTCTTCCGGTTTATTTAAATGTCTTTTACAGTCTTTGTCTATCCTCAGGCTCAGATATTGCCACCCTTTCTAATTCTCAGCTATTCCCCCCGGTGTATTAGAGCTGTTTATTAAGATCACGTAACAGATTGCGCAATGTGTATCCACCAGAGTTATATCATGGACCCCACAGGTTATAGCATCCGTTTTCTCTTTCTATTTCTCTCCTCCCTATACAGGGTGGCCCAGAAATAACGGAACGGGGCACTTCCCAAAATAAAGCAACAAAATGAACATGTCCATCGGATAGGGTGTCCTTTCCAATGAACAACGATACCAAGAAAAGTAATTTTGGACGTGTAGTTTTTGTTTTAGGGCGCATTGAGTGAGACCATGTCAGGTTCCAATTTTTGTCAATTTTTACCAAGTCAGTGTCTGATATTTGAGACTTACTGCCCGCCATAATTATGTCCATTCTCTCGGCACCGCTCGGCACACAGCTGAATGCACACTAACAATGGCGCGCGGAATACTCGTGCGGACAGTGGTATGTAGGGCAATAAGTCTCATTTATCAGGCACTGACTTGGTAAAAAATGACAAAAATAGAGACCTGACATGGTCTCACTCAAAGCGCCCTAAAACAAAAACTACACGTCCAAAATTACTTTTCTTGGTTTCGTTGTTCATTGGAAAGGACACCCTAGCCGATGGACGTGTTCATTTTGTTACTTTATTTTGGGAAGTGCCCCGTTCCGTTATTTCTGGGCCACCCTGTATATGTCTGTCTGTCTTTCTCTGAATCTCTTTTTAAAACATACTAAAGGACTATTCTTTCTTGTATCTTTCCCTGTATCAGCCTAGCCTCAGTTATATTTAAGCTGTTACAGCACTACACTGAAAAAAACAAAATCGCTTCAGGAGTGACGTATGCATTTTTTTGCAGACCCGCCTCCCTCTTTCCTGTTTCTATATCGCTCCTTTGTATATATGTTTTTCTCTAACTTTCTTTTCCTCTCCATGGTTGTGTCAACCCAGCCTTGGGTTTATTCAAGGAGGTATATTTTCTAATACCTCCTTTGTTTATTTTTAGCTACTTTGGCACTGCACTCGAGTATCACTTGTGGAGTTATACGATATCTTCAGATCTACTGAAGATCAAAGTTGATGAATAACAATAAATTTGTTCTGTACTTATCCAGGGGAAGGGGGGGAAACAATTAAGTACCTAAATACCCTACACATCTCAAATTTGCATGGAGTCAAGTGCAAAACAATATTTAGTTTAATAGTTAAAACAAAAACATGAACATTTAAAAAAAATCAAATATTACATATTTTCTGAAAATAACACATTTTAGACCAATTTCCCTCCAAGATTTGTGGATGTATAACTTGGCTAGCCGTTTGCTGTATTGCATGAGTGCGTAGTAGAGGAATTAAATCCACACTACACAGTCAAACACACTCTCTAATTGGGCATTAATTTGAAAGAAATTAGATTTGGAATGGTGATGGTCATGCATGGATTATTTTGACGGGTCTTTATTGCCGCCATCCCCAGATAATTGTGCCTTGCAAGGGCATGTTTTGGGAGGGAATCGGCGCATTCAGTTGGTCCAGGCCAGTCGGGTCACTAATTAAGCACACAGGTCTTCATCTTTAATTGGGTTCACAATTCACACAGGAGTTTGCCAGTTTGCCATTTTGCTAACAATGTTAACAAAATAATGTAGAAGATGAAATATTAATAAATGGTCTATTTTAAGAAGAGATAATAACTCATCCTCGTGATAGTTCCGCGATGAGGGAAGTAATCTTTGTGATATATATCAAATATATCAAAAGTCCAGACATGAAATGGATGATCGACGTTTAGAAGTAGGCAAACATGCAATCAGATGTACTCTGTTCGCACTGTTATTCAGTTGAATTAGTCTGAACACAGCAGTGTATTTAACGAGAGAGAGAGAGAAAGGGTGGGGAGCATTGCATGGTAGTTTAGTGTATGTTTATTCAGATTGGGAAGTTGGCAGTTTTATGCTTGTGTATCAAAGTATGTTTACTCCAGCAGACATACAGGCAATTTAATATTTTCCAAGTATTATACTGGGTAGGCAAGGCTAATAGCCCGGTCACATATCAACGGATTGCGCAAACGTATGTCAAACAGAGAGCTAAATTTTCCATCCGTTCTGTACGTTTCTTGTCCGTTCCTTGTCCGGTGATGTACGTTGTTCTATGTTTTGTACATGAAGCAATGGAGACGACTTTCAGAACCGGAGAATTTAATTTCGCAAATTGTCTATTCGTTGGGCATACGTTTCCGCTATCCGTTGATATCTGACCGGGCCATTAGTAACAACCACTTGCATTGGATTTGTTTTGAATTTATTTCCATATTTCAAACAACTCATTTTACAATTAAATAAACAAATAAAACACAAGTTTGCACAAATAGCTTGGAAGGAAAATGAATACTTGAGAACGCTTATATGTAATTTAAACTAATGTGAAGCATGTGCAGAAGAATTTCACCCAGAAACGGCCTATGAACCATTATTCTTATTTATTTCATGCCAATGTTGTCGTGAAGAGCAGAACATACTGACAGTAATATAATCTTTATTTAAAAAAAAACCAAGTTAACAATGCAGATATGCCAGACACTGATATATATGTATGAGTTATGGGACAGTGTTTTATTCCAAACAATTGTAGGCAAGATAGGAATCATGACTAATTGTTTGTTATTCTGTCTATATGTGTCTGTTTGTCACAGCCCCAACTAAAAAAGAACCCTGGTAAGACACAAACAAGTTCAGGAATCAGCTAGACTAGTTGTTTGTTATGATGTTAATTTGATTGATGTTTGTTTGCTTGTTGGTTTGTTTGTCTGTTTGTCACAGCTCCATCCACCTAAAAAAGAATGCTAGTGTTAACCTGGATATTGATCAGCCTCCATGCTTCAGGATTTAGAAGGATGAAGGTAGACATTTGCAGATACATATTTCTTTCATAACTTATTTTGTTATTCTGTCTGTCTGATTGTCACAGCCCCACCATGCCTCAGGTTCGTTGTGACAGAGGCTGACATCAGGAGACAAGAGGACAAGGTTTAGGATATCAGAGACTAATTGTTTGTTATTCTGTCTGTTTGTCTGTTTGTCACAGCCCCACCTAGACAAGAACCCTGGAGTGTACCTCAATGCTGACCAGCCGCCGTGCCTCAGGTTCGTTGTGAGCGAGGCTGACATCCGGAGACAAGAGGACAAAGTCAAGGAGATCAGAGACCGCCTCCAGAAGGTCATGAAAGGTGACCCGGAAGCAATTCAAGGTGAGGTCGCTGATGTTGGACATTGATGGCTTTTTAATTGCATATCCCAGTGCTCGAAATTAACTTTTTTTTGCTGGTGGCCCGGTCGGGCCAGTAAAATTAGTATTTTTCCAAATTTGGTGGCCCGAAACCAAAATCTACTGGCCCGAAAAAAATAAGGAAACATTTTTTTTTTTTTTTTTTTTGGGGGGGGGGGGGGGGGGGGGGGGCTGGCCCGGTTGGGCCACCAATTTTTTTTTACTGGCCCGGCGGCAATTTTTAGTGGCCCCGGGCCATCGGGCCTATGCTAATTTCGAGGGTTGCATATCCACTATGTGGACTGGGACATGATGATGTTACTTTTAAAGAGATTAGCATGCACCACCTTGTTGTCAAGTCCAAGTACCAGATTTTCAAATGCCAGATCTGTGATTTTGCCGTCCGTCAATCAGGCCGAGACGACTTGAGAGCGGATGTGCAGTGAATGCAACCTGCATGAACCATGAGGTAAATCATGTACCAGTCCACATAGTCCATGTGCAGTCCAAAAGCCCCTATTATCTGTTGTAACCATTTCCTTGATTACATTGTATTTACTAGTAATTTTCTTAGATTTTATACAAAATGCACCAGGTTCTGAAAGCAACTGATCAAGAGAACATTGAAGTACTGTAAGCAGTCTTCAATATTATATTGTCTTGGAAAGCTGTGGGTGGCATGATCAGATTGGCGCTAGACTTTCAATCATCGGGTCCCCAGTTTGAAACTGACCAATGCCCCGGGTCCCTCAGGAAGACATTACATCTGAATTGCTGCCCTGAACCCATGATAAAAAATTGGGTACCTTGGTCATGTGTAAATTAACCTAATGTGGCAGTATGGCAGTAACGATCGGTTGTATCTCTTTCTGCAATGGGGCCATGAATAGGTTAATCATAGACCCAAAGAAATTGTATGAACTGCAATATGACATACTTTTATCTGACCTGATAGAAATTGTTTATTTGTGAATAGTTTTATAGCTCTTTTTTCATAGTTTTATACTAGTCCTTGCTAGAACTCTTGAGGAATCCTATTTACAATCCTCAATATTTTAAAAGAAAAATATCTGAATTTACTGAGCTGTAAAAGTTTGTATTGGAATGTTAATATTGTAAACATTTTGTTTGTGCATTTTTGTATTATATAGGTTTTGAAGTGCAAGTTTCTCACTTCAGAGTTCATCGTTCTTCAGGTTGAACTGAATTTATTCTTTTGCTTTTCATATATCACACCCCAATTATCCAGAGGTGGTAATGATCTAGGGCAAATTTATCGTGCTTCAATATTCCTTCCACCCATTACACGTAGATCAATCTGAATTTCTTACAGGTTTGCTGTGTTCTAATTTTGTTATAATTTTAGTAATAAAACAACAACAACATTGAGTTCATGGTTTATAGTAGTGCTGGAATATTCTAATTATTTTACTTAACATTTTAATGTTGTCTCTCAACGATATAAAATGTTTTGTTTTTAAGTTTAAATGTTTTCATAAATGCTAACCATTTAATTGTGCTAAGGTCATATAAAGGTTTAGTAAACATTTTGCCTCACCACTATTTGGTAGCTTTTTTGTCTACATCCAGTTTGTCTCAAATCAAGTTGGATTTGGTCTAATGCTAGGTTATCTTCTGCCCATATGGTCTACTTTGTCTAACCGTCATGCTGTCTCATGTTTTGAAAATTTTGTCTAATACTATATAGACAAAATGCCTTGAAGATTCAAGTAAAAATAATATGTGTAATTAATAGTTGACCTAGGCTAGCATGTACATGTAGGCAAAGTGAGAGTTAGACAAAATGACTCTTGGACCATATATGACTGTCCGACAAACTATAAATGAGACAACATTAAACTGATTTGGTTTGAGATATTATGTAATGCTGATTTAAGATAGTTCAATTTACAGTTATTGCATCCTGTCTTACACCATGACAGTTGTGCATAATTCATGGATCATAGATTTTGTTCTATTTTATAAATGTGAATGTGAAAAATAGTCCACCATATCATTAGCAGAGCTCCTAGAAGGCCAATCAAACAGTTCACCGCATATATTGTCAGAGAAAGGCACTTAGTCTCTATTTGTACTTCAAAGATGTTTAAAGTTTGGGAGCACTGTGGAAACCCATGCATCTCTCTTTATTTTTGGATTATAAATATTCAAACAATTATGAACATTTATGATCTGAACATCTTGTATCACTTTAGAGAAAGCGCCAATCTACAAGATGGTATCCGTAACTCAATTTAGCCCCAAACTGACTTACGTCCTTATCACTCTCACCCGTTGATATGTGCAGTTATTGCGTCCTGTCTTTTACCATGACAGTCATGCATGCATGATTTGGGAGAGCGGAGACTTCAAATAAATGAGCTCAAATGATTCGACTAATGGCTAGAACGTCACCAAATAATGAGTGCATCTGATCTTTTTCCCAATTTAAGGTTCATATCCCCTTTTTTTCTCGCTCTATCTATCTTGTCCCCCTTTTTCTCTCTTTCCAAGTAATTGGTACATTCATTAATGTAGTCCAAATAATGTTACAAGTAAGCCATATGCTTCAGTAATTTCCATTGGACATGTCACATGTGCATGTTGCACACACCCGTGTCATACTTGCCAACTGTCCCGTTTTTATCGGAATTGTCCCGTTTTTTGAATGTTTTAGAAGTGTAAAATCGGGACGTCCCGATTTTTAAGTTCAAAATTTGTTTTTATTTATTTATTTTGATTTTTTTATTTTTACTTTACTTTATTAAATGTATAGAAACAACATTTAAACGTAAATCTGACCAAATCTTACCTAGTAATTTTGGAAGAATTATGAAAAATGGGTCGAGAATGCATTTAATACTCAAAAACGTCAAGGCCTGGACCCCTGTCGCAATGGACTTTGTGCTTGCAATGTGCACTTCCCGCACACTTGTGCAATTATGCTGCGACTTTGGACCCTCGGCCAATTTTGTCCCTCTTTCCAAAATTCAAATGTTGGCAAGTATGCCATGTATGAGCAAAAATGCAAAGTGGTATTCAATAACTCATTGCATTGACTTTGTACACATTTATAACTTTCCAGTGGATAATTAAAAATCCAAACACTTCCATCATAAATATCTTTTTAACTGAAGTCTAAAGAGAAATTTGAAGAACAAAAAAAAACCTGTTCCATGCTTCTATTAGTAATAAACAAGGTGAAAATGAACCACTAGAGTTCATAGTAAGATTTGTGGATTTGGACAATGTTAACACAATCCAAGTACAAGTTCAAAGTGTGGAATTTGCAAATTGTTTGTTTATTTTGTTGCCATAATTTCCCCTTTAACCTGAACTGCATGTGTATGTTTTTCTCCCTGTCTCTCCATTAAGGTTTGATGCTCAAATTATAATAGTGGCTGGTAGTCCCCCAAAGTCTCCCCCCAAAAACAGGTATTTGGTTTTTCCACATCATTATTCTCATTTAACATCCATAATTTCATTTAAAGGGGTAGTTTAGTTTTGGTAGAGAGGGCGCTGCACATCACAATTTTTTTGTGAGGTAATGAAAAACTGAGTGTCGAGTTTGAGAGAACATGCAATTTTAATGGCAGAATAAACTTTATTTGGTCAAAATCGACCCAGAAACGGCTGAAATATCAATAAATATATCTGATTTTATAATTATTTGGGGCCCAAATAATTAGATGATTTTTTGAAAAAAATAAAAAAATGCTTGCACTTTTTCAAAATTTTTCAAAAGCGTTTTTTAAATAGTTGTTGATGATCTCGCTATTTAATCATTATATCAATAAAACATCACATGCATAATTTTGTATAAAAAATGGTTGAAACCAATGCCTTTTTAAAAAGCGCCCTCTTGTGTTTTAATGGCTCTTTTTGAATGATTACAGGCTTTTTACTTAGTCGTTTGTAATTTTGTATACCTTTCGAGCATGGTGGAGTTATAACTATTAGTTTATAATGTTACTGTGCAGGTTTTGGCTAATAAAGTTCAGCCTTACCAAAACTAAACTACCCCTTTAAATAGTATTTAAACTAATATAAGAATTTAGTAAAATATTTCAGTAAAGTAAAATTGTATTTAGTTTGCAGTTAATCAAATGTTTGCAGCTAACATAAACTTTTATTTCAGTTTTCAATAATATTTAATTCAGAATTATAAGATTAAACAATTAAAAAAAAAGTAAAAAAAACAATCACCATGTAAATGAAATATAGTCAAACCTGTGTAGAGTGACCACTTAAGGGAAACAAGAATAATGGCCACTGTTAGCAGGTGACCTCTATAGACAGTAGAACAGTCAAACCTGTGTATAGTGATCACCTTAGGGAAACAAGAAAAGTGACCACTGTAGACAGGTTACCTCTATAGACAGGAATACAGTCAAACCTGTGTAGAGTGACCACCTAATGGAAACAAGAATAATGGCCACTGTTAGCAGGTGACCTCTATCTACAGGTTCCATTACACAGCTTTTTTATGTAGGGTATTACTTTTGGTGGCCATTATCCTGGCAGGTTGGCTGGTATAGACATGTGGCCACTAAGACAGGTTTGACTGTATGAAAACAACATTGAACATTTATGTATTTTTAAAAACATATTTGGCATTGACACTTGTTTATACAATAGATATATGTGTAACTTTCCTGTTTTACCCTTGATTATACCTCCAAGCCCAAGTTATACTGTAAAATTGGGTATAAATCGTTAGTTGTCTTGTTCGAAAGATCATTTTAGTGGTGCTGGGCCAGCAGGCCAGTGATAATTCCAAACCAAAATGCAACCTTTTAATCTTTCAGATATGCTTCATTATAAGGAGATGTGTCTAAATATGATTCAATTTGATACTATGGATTTTAGTGAGCGCCACTCTGAAGAAGTGATAAGTTTATTGTGGCGCTCAGTTTATTTAGTTGGTGTAATAACAGAGTGGTGAAATACACCCACAACAGAATTACCAGAGTCTGAACCTATTTCCATATAGAGGTCATTGGGAGGTATTATAACAAAGTGGAAGGTTGGGGTCAGTTGAGGTCAAATACCAAAATACCGACCAAACAATTTTCTACTCTGATTTCAAAGGGAGACGTTGTTGATGTTATGTGATGCCTGCTTCAAAGACGCTTTGGGTGTTTTCTCTGACTGGTTTCCCACACCTACATGGCACCACATGCAAAACATGTACAGTAGAACCTCGTTATAAAGAGCTCTGATTTAACAAAACCCTCTAATAAAAACAAGGTAATTTTTACTGGTACAAGCTCTTTATGTTTTTTTTTTATAACCCTGGTATATGTTTTTGTTTATCAATGTGAACAAGAAATATGTCCTGTTTGATCAAAAGCTAAGACTGTACTGGTAATATAAGTAGTCCTTTGAATTATGCATTGTTTTAAAGGGACTTAGTAACATTGTCCAAATCCTCAAAATAAAATTGTAATTCTAGCGGTTCCTTTATACCTTGTTGTATTCGTATTAACAATAAAATCATGGGACAGCTTTCGGTTTTTCAAATTTCCCTTTCATTACAAAGATATGTATGATTGAAGTATTTAGATAAGAAAATCTCCGGGCGAGATTTTCATCCCTGTACAAAGTGAATGCAGTGAGTTGGTGAATATCACCCAATATCACTTTGCATTTTCGCTCATTACTTGGCCATACATTGTCCATTTGACCTGAAATTTTCACACAATACCCTGAGGACATATGAGATAACAACAGTATACATTGCATCAACCATTCATCAGTTTTTGCACATCTCAACAAAGTTACTAGATCCCTTTAAATACAAAACACATTTCACTGTACAACAGTTTGCTACCTGAGTGTCTGTCTTGAACATTGTTTGATGCAGTGTTTTATAGGCACATGTGACCCCCCTCCCCCCCCCCCCCCCCCCCCTCCCCTGGAATACATGCATTCTTTAATTTGATGGGACTCCTTTACAATCATGGATATCACAAAATGTTGCACATAATACCCTATGATAATGTTAGGGGTTACCTACTGATTTTAGGGGCCTATTTTGATCATTAAGGGGGCAAAATTGCCCTTGGCCCCCATGTATTTGCTTTCTTGCCGCCCCCCCCCCCCCCTCCCTCCCCCCAACAAAATCTCCAAACCTGAAGGGAGACATCATAACTTAGGTGAGACAAAGTTCAGAAATATCTCGGCTGGTATTCCTTGTTTTAGAAGTAGGCTGGGTTCAGCTCGGGAAGTTATTTATTGCACAAGTGCACAAAGATCACATTATAGTTTACACATGTATGCGTGTTTGCGCTTCCAATACAACAACAACAACACAGATGTGAGATGCAGATGGAAATGTTGTTTTTATTTTAAAAGTTTACAAAATGTAACAGTTATTTTGTTTATTTTGTTGTTGTTTATTCATATTGTTTATGTGATTCACAATTTTTCCATGATTTATGACTTCAATAAAGTTATCAGAAAAAATGGCACCTACATGTACATGTACGTGTAGGAACAAATTGTGAACTTGTCTGCAAATAACTTATTATAATATTCCCTGCTAGATTTTGCAATCCCCATAGAGTTAATAATAATACAGGAACCACCAGGTTCTCATAGGTTATGTGTTAAACATTTATTTAGCATTCTAGTCCAAAGTAACTAAATGAATAATTCTTCTATTTAAAGGTCCTTTAAAAAAAAGAGGAAATATTCCTGAATTTATCCTGAACTATCCAAGTACGGAAGTACCTCTGATGTAAAATAATCTTGACCGAGTTAAGTATTTACTTAAACCATTTTGTTAAGTAGGGATAGTTGAGTTTTGGTAGAGAGGGCGCTAGACTACTTATTTTTTTCGTGAGGTAATAAAAACTGAGTGTAAAATTTGAAAGAGCATAATATTTCAATAATAAAATCATCTTTGTTTGATCAAAATCGGTTCAGAGACGGCTGAAATATCCATAAATATAACAATTTGCAATAAAGCTGGGGCCCCAGGTTTATTAGAGAATTTTGAACCAGCCATTAAAAATTCAAAAAAATGCTTCCTCTTTTCAAAAAGTTACAAAATAGGTATTTAAATAGTTGTTGGTTATTTCTCTATCTAATCACTATTTCAACAAAACATCACATGCACAATATTTTATTCAAAATGGTTGAAACCGATGAGTGTTTAGAGAGCGCCCTCTTACGTTTTAACGGCTCGTTTTGAATAACATGATCTTTACTACGTCATTTGTAATTTTGTGTTCCTTTCTAGTTATAACTATTAGTTTGTAATGTAATGATGCCGGTTTTGGTTACTAAAATTCAGTTTCACCAAAACTGTACTCTCCTCACCAGAACTCAACTATCCCTTTAATGCAAAAATAGAATAATAGTGTTAGTGTAAGTAAATTAAAAGTGATATGGACTTAACCACATTGTTTACAAGCATCACTTAAAGGGCCTATAGCGTCTAGATGGCCTAATTTTCACAATTCGGCACTCTATACGTAATTTTTCATGAAGAAAAAGAATTTGGCAGTCATTTCTGATGAAATCAATCAATTTTGGGGTAATTAGTAAATATCTAATTGTCCTGGGAACGCCCCTTTTAAATCGCCAAAATGTGACGTCATCTAAAGTACGGACTAATGAACTAAATTCTGTAGATGACGCGTCATGACGTAAGCCAATGAATTGTCAATCACATGTCAATCACGCTGCCGATTCTGTACCCTAAATGTGGGTGGGGCGTAAACTGGCTGCTAAATGAGGTTTGGCATTAGAAAATTAGTCTTAAATCACTACTGTGTTTATTTTCATGGATTTTTTTTCGGCAGACCTATTTTACAAGTCATCAACTATGGAATAAGTGCCAAAGTACGTTGTATTCTTTAGGTCCTTTAACACATTGACTACTAAGAACCTGGTAAGTCTTGTAGTAACTCTATGGGAATTCGAGGGATCGACAATAGATATAACTATTTGGCCGCTAGAGGGCGTTGAATGAAATTAATGAAATGCTTGTTTCTGATTGGTTGACGCGCGCTGTTGGTTCAGCGGGTCCAGCTTCCAGTTGTGTCTCACACTGCGTGCATTTTCTATGCACGAACGCCGAAATCCTACAGTTACACACAAAGAATTCATCAAGTTTTGCTGGCTAATTTTGATCATTTCATCCGCAACGGAACCCCATAACAAAAATACTTTTATTTAAACTGTGATTTAAATCAATGTTTGAATCACTTTTAGACTCGTTCTTAAAAACGACACATCATGATTTTGGCTGATTTCAATAGGAAAGCTATTCACGCGCGCCTGTACCGGAAGTAGGCAGCACAGGTGCACAACTAAAGTAATATAGCGCCGCAATCGGCGAATATCTTACAGCTATTGTCGATCCCTCGAATTTGCAAAATCTAGTAAAGGTAGGTTAATTGAAACTGACCTCATTGGGTCGGGAGCTGGGATGTCTTGTAGACTTCCATAAACTAGAATGAACTCAGTGAAAAAAATACACGGGGGCTCGATTTCACCCTCAAAATGATGACATAAATGGTACCCGGGGGGGTGGGGGGGGGGGGGGTACCAAATGAAAATCCCCCATTTTGTTTAATTATTTATTTATTTTTCAGGGCTGTACACTGGGGTACCAAAGAGTGTAAAATGATTTTCGTTATGCTTTATTTACGTTCAAAATGCTCTCTTTGCGGCCGGGGTAGCGTGCATACAAGCGCTGCATGCACAACGCAATACACCAGCGGCGTCCATGATACAACCGGGGTACAACGGTACACCGGGGTACTGCGCGTGTCATCAAATGCAAAAAAGGGCCCCCGAAATTCATAATGGTGCCCCCATAATTTTGCATAGAGTTCAATGGAACGCAAATTTTAGAGTGTTATTTTCATACAGGCAAACTTGAAAAGTAGCCTCCTAAAAGTAAAAATACATTTAAATTATTTCCATGTTTAATATAATTTGTTTTGACTCTTGATGCTTTTACATGTATGCACTTTTCTAGCAAAGAATTAGTCTTTTGAAATGTGTTTCAGACAAATCTTTTTGCTGAAAAAAAAAAGGTTGGTGAAACACTTTTAAAACACTTATCCTGGGCTAGAGGAGTGTAAAATGCACGCTGTTTAACTCGATCATTGTGAATACTTGAATAGTTTGGTAGTAACATCATCGTTATAAATACCTTTCTACGTCTGGTTTAGGTGAAAAAAAAAACGTTTATCCCATGAATGCTAAAAACAGACATATTTGTCATCCTATCATGAATTCACAATTTTAAAATATCATATACGTACATATATTATATGCAGAATGAAAGCAGAATGTTTTTTTTTTTACAAAGGAACCAAACACCCCAACAATAAATGTGTGTATCTGATAGGTAATAGAAAACAAAACTGGTCTTTGTAGATAATGTATCTGGTCTTTATAGAGTGGGTTCGACTGTAACATTATTTTGTTATTGAATTGAATTAATTTTTTTATTTGTTTATTAATTCATTTATATTCCCGTTAATTTTTGTAATTCTTTTAATTAATTTGTTTTTTATTTATTCATTTTTGAATTTTTTCAATCTTTTGGGTTGTCTGTCCCCTTTAGGATGCCAAGGGCAGGCAATGTTGAACCTCCTTGATAGGGAGGTCAGAGGTCCAAGTCCATAAAGCCTGCCTCACTCATCTGGTACCAAGGCAGAGGATTATTGGGTGCAGCCAAGTCCCCTGATTTATAGACGCTCAGGACGAACAAAGAGCTACTTGTTAGGCTCAAAAGTTGCTCCCTAAAAGACCTAAATATAAAATTCTTCTTCTGAATTCCCCTGTGTGTTAAGAGGATTAAAGGAGAAAAAAATGGAATTGAAAATCGTAAATCTCAGAATGTAGGGCATTTCAAAAAGGAAAAATGGTATTGAATATTGTACATCTTAAAGTGAAGGGCATTTCTCAAGTTACACTGCACAGAAAGAGTTAATCGTATTATTTATTTCACCAGTTAGTTTAGAATCACTTGCTACACCCAGGAGGGTGTTTCACAAAGAGTCTGCATTGAACTTAACTCCAAGTTGGACCTAACAATTATGGAAAGCCATTTGTAGCCTTGGAATAAAACATTCAAACAAAAAAATTACAAGTATTTGAAACTTCCAACAAAAATTGACATCAATAACTTCAAGGCTCCTTGATAATAACGAATATTTACTGATTTCCATCAAAATGTATGCCTTTTAAAATAACTGTTCCAACAATTTTACAAAGAAACTAATGGCTTTCCATAATAGTTAGGTCGAACTTAGAGTTAAGTTCAGCTTCGAATCTTTGTGAAACACCCCCAGTTATAATAGACCTACATGTATGTAATGTATTGCCTCTGGTCCTGTGTGTTACAAGGGATTGTTATCGACTCTCAAATGGAAGAGGTTGCTCAAGTTCACTGAACAACATGATTGAAGAAAAACAACTTAACATTTCAAAGTTATACTGTAATATTACATCAATCGAAAACTCTCTCAAAGTTTCTATTTTGGTCACATATATGCAAACACACAGGAAGTTGTGCAATTATGTGCTAAAAGGGATTTATGATTTTCTTTACCTCACTATTGCCTCACAACAATGCACAGTCAAACCTGGACCACCTATGGCAAACCCTAAAAGTGGCCACTGTAGACAGGTGGCCATTAAGACATTGTAGACAGGTGACCATTAAGACAGGATTGACTGTACTTGTATCTGCAGCATCGTAGATGTTTATATTGTTATCATTCGCAAACACAAATGTTTGTCTAACAGCTCATTATCATCTAGATTGCTTGGTCAAATTTAGTTCTGACTGTGAATTGTAGGTAATTAAAGTGCAACTGTGCGTGAAATGCCCTGCGTGTTCAAACCTCTGGCAAGGAAGAATCTTTCATGCATGTCTCGTGTTAAAAACGAGATATACGGTATATATATTTTTTGCCCACTGCAGTCACATTTGTTATGCCCCCCCCCCCCCCCTCCCCGGCACACTTGTCTAGCCTGAATACCCCCCCCCCCCTCCAACACCCATCCTAGCCCTATACCCCTATACCTCTTTCACATGTGATACATTACCATGGGTTAGCTGCCTCATCCTTTCCCACTCCTCCCCACATGTTGTGCTGCCCTGCACACTTGTCTTACCCCCTCCCACTACCCATCCTACCCATATTTGTTGTTTTACATGCGATGGATTTTCCATGGATAGCCAAACATGTTGCTCCCTCACCCTCCACACACCCTCCCAACCCTCTCACAGAAACACTCCTCCCTCAACCCACACGCTCATTTAGCCCCCTTCCTCCACACCCATCTAGCCCCACAAACACCCCTCCTAGCCACCTTCCACTTTTACATATGATGAATTTTCTATGGGTGGTTAACAGGATACATATTGCCCCCTCCCCCCCCCCCCCTCCCCATACCCTTTCTAGCCACCTTTCTTGTAAAATTGTGATGTAATTTCCATGAGTAGCCCTATATATTGCTCCACACCGGTTCAGCACCCCTCCAGCACCCCTCATAGCCACCTTTCTCTTTTTAACTTTAATCTATATATGTTTTGCATTTTCCATGGGCAGTCACACATATTGCTGCCCTTTTTTCTCCATTTCATTCCCAAAGTACAGTGACAGGCATGGCCCCAAGCCTGGGCGCACTCAGTCAGAAGTATGGAGTCTTGTGAATGTGATTACAATCTAATGATTTCTGCTGCACATCCTTCAAGCATGATGATGCTAATATTGGATGCGTTAGAGAGCTTCATCGCAGTTACGAACCTCTGAAAATGTTCCTGTTTTAATAAGTTTCCCAAATTAAAAAGTTATATGTACATTATTTGCGCTGATAAAGATGGTATCTTGCTTGGTGTGCTCCAGGCGTATCTTTCATGAGGGTACTCTTTTTTTTTAGCCTTATTTTTAAGATAAATAATCCATTCTTTGAATTGATTTGATAAAGCTTCTAGTGAAATGGGCCAAAATGTAGCCTATAGTAACTCGTTGAAAATTGAAATGAATATCTTCCGAAATTGAAGTTGGAAGGAGCTATTTATGAGCATTTGGCTATAAGTAGAATAGGCGTCATCTTAAATTCAGCCTCCATTCCTTCCCCCGAACTTGTTGATGGTGTGGCTAAATCAAGACAGACAGATCGAGTCGCCATCGGAAACTAGGAAGACATAACAATTTCTGTCGATTTCACTCCCACAAACACATTCATTTGGAAATCAGCGGCAAGCGAGGGTTTGATTCGCTGGCTCCCAGTGGCTCTTATCTCCCGTTTTGTTTTTATTTGTGCTTTTATTTTGCTGCAACCTCGCCCCATTCATCACACATCTCCAGAACATATTTACCACCCGGAGTGGAAGCCACTTTGTGACCCAGTCCAATCTTCCAGCATTCCTAATGCTCCATCTGTTGCCATGGCAACTGTTCAATTCATTCCACACAACTCGTTTCTCCTCATTTGTGTGCATAGATGAGAAATATGTCATGTATGGGAAAAAAGTCCTTTATTAACCCGTTCACTACGAGATTCTAAAATCCCCATAGACTTTGTACATAGCCCACCCGGTTCCCATAAGCAACGGGTTAAGGAAAGGAGAAAGAACTCAAAGAAAAATCCTTAATTAAGGGAAGAAGAAAGAAGAAAAGAAAGAAATATAGAAATCAAGGCATAATGAAAACAAAGAAAGATGTAGAAAATAATAGGGCAAGAAAAAGAAAAAAGCAACAAAAAAGTCATCCCCCCACACACACACACACAAACAAAAAAAAGAAGAAGAAGAAGAAAGGAATGGAATTGTGATACAGGGCTTGTTATATATGTATGCCCTGAGTACTAGTATAGTCGAGTGTAAGAGATTTGAGGGCAAACTTGATTTACATGTGCATCTTTTAGTAAATGGCCAATTTATAACATTTCATTACAACCGAGTCAATGATACTGCAATCAACAACCCCCTCAGTGGCTTACTGTAGGATTCCGCTCCTCATTTGTAAATCATAATCTTGTCATTAACCCATATCTTGTAAAAGGTTACATCTGTTAATTATGAGCGCGCTGCAGTCAGAGCAAAGCAAAATTATTACCATTTCATCTTTCTATTTGTCTCATTTAGTTTTCTACTTTAATCAGTATCATCGGAACATTGTCAAATTATTGCCAATTTAACTTTATATGTGTCTTTCACTTTTTTAGTTTCATCGGGGGGGCCATCAAAACATCGTAAAATAATCATTACCAACTCAACTTTCTGTTCATTTCATTTAATTGTTTTATTTTATTTTACCAATGCATAGCCATAGCAATTGAGGCAAAACCTAACGGTTAACCAGTATGCTCTTTTCTCTCTCTCTCTCTCTGTTTATTGTATGATTTGCAGAAGAATTAGATGAAGTCCTGGAAGAAGATTGAGGTGCTGGTTCCCATTTCTCCTTCCCGCCGTTCCCCTCCTTATCAGCGATGTGGGTCCAGCATCCCACACAGTGATGGGGTTGCCATGGCAGCGCATCAACACCCCAGCCAGCTTTCCCCGGGATATCTGCAAGCATCCGCCTGAATTGTTGTTGCACTGTCCCATTTGCCAAGAAAGTGGAGGAAGTCCCTTCCCATAGTGGCCCATGCTTGTAGGTATACCCACACTTACTGTTAGAGACCAAGTGTGTGTGTGTGAGAGAGGATATCGGTGTATGATGTATATAATTGGAATCCATGTTCTATCTTTCTTGTGCCACTCCAGATTTACAAATACATTAGTCTCTGCTTAATCAGACAGGCTTTTGCAAGGTGTATTCTACCCCCGGGTGTACCCAATTAAGTGGTGAAAATTTCCTTGAGAAATGTTTGGTCAAATCCTACCCCTTTAACGGATGTACCACTATTTAATGTTATCCCATTATTTATCGGAGACTACTGAATCTATGAAAATAATGCAACAAATTACATATCCTAAATCCCTTTAAAAGACAGAATAAGAAGAGAGAGCGAGAGAGATGAAGTAAAATGTTCAATAATTCAACTCTAGTTACTTTGTTTTGGTCATTCTCATCTTCATAATTCATATCACTCATTTGTTCTCTTTTCATCCTTCACTCACTGTTTTCAAGAGAAAATGAAAGACAGAAAGAGTAAGACAGAGAAAGAGAGAGAGAGGAGTAGTTCAACATTACTGAGACTATTTTAAGCCAAAGGCTCAATTAAATTTGTTGCTACGATCATTCTCATCTTCATTCACTCATTTGTTTTTTTCATCTTTGATCCATTTGTTGATTTTTGTTCATAGTTTTGCATGATATAATGTTTGTTAAATTTTGAACAGCGTAAGTTCACACGGAAGTGAGTAATTACAGAAAATGAATATCATTGATGAGAACGCTCCATATATTTTTGTACGATTATGTTTATTCTACATGTTCGCCTTTGATCTACATCATTTAGAAGATTTTAATCTATATTTTGTGATGTTTTTGGTGGTTTTTTTCTTTACCTGTGGCTTTTGTAGGAAGATGTAAACAATTCTCCACAAGACAAAACATGTGATTTGCCATTTTTTGTGACATGTTATTGTTTGATTATTGTTTAAAATAAAGCAAAATTGCTGATAAATATTTGTTGGATGGGGAATACATACAATATTGTTAATCTCACCATTCACCTTTAATCATTTGTGAATTACATTGTATTATGAACTCTTAATGACCTTAATACATTGAAAACATGTTTACATACATGAATTTTTCCAAAAATATTTGTTTTGCACTGAACTTTGAAGTTTTCTTCTGCAGTGCAAGAATATGAAGGCTAAAATGATTCTTTGTTCCTTAAATAGATTGAAACGGTAATTTTTGTAGATAATAATATCTTGAAAGTAACATGATTTTCATGTTAAATGAATATACATGTACATGAACATTTTATATACCATTAGAGAACATTAAACTTAAAATCTGTAACATACTCTCTTAATATAAGTAGTATATTTTACCAACAGCAGTAAACTGAATTTGTACTACTTTTGTTCTTAAACTTGTGATATAATTATAAATACTCAGACTTTTCTATTGCATGCATATTCCAACTCTCATAATGTGGATTAAGGGCATGAGACACCGTAATAACAATGTATATAATGATATGTAAATAATTTTGCGAACCACTTTAAAGCTGGTAGATATTGTTATTTTTCTTGCTTTCGTTTCATCTTCTGAATAAATGAGCTAAAGTAATTGTGATGAATATTCATGACCAGCCTCCAAGCTTCACAAATAATAAACCGATTTACATCTTTCATCAACATTATTTAAATTTGTTATTTCATTGATACATGTATTATTGATTAATTTACTTACCTAGTTTTATTTTTTAGTATTCTTGATGTGAGTGAAGCAAACATTAAATATTGAAAAGAACGAAGGACTTAAAGCTAATAATTCATATCTATAAAGTCCCATCTTATGAAATACTTCAAGGTAAATACCCATTAAGATGTAGCGAGTATTAAACAAACAAACTACTTAAACGTATATTTAATTGAGATAAATTAACTTATACTCATTAACCTTGTCCTAAGCATCCTTTATAAGATGGAATTCGTGCTTTATAAGACTTCTTTATCAGTAAAAGTCATATTATTTAAGAGACTTATATATTCATAACCTTTATCCCCTACATTTGATCTTAATTCTAAGGATTAACTGTTATGAAGTTTGGCATAAATACCTTCAGTAGAATCACTGACAATCGCAAGCTATATAAAGTTTGAACATAGGATGTTGTAGTTCCATTAGACAATACATTGAACATGTAAAAGTAATGATGTATGATTTTATACTTTGTTAGAATAAAGTTTCACCTTATTTATTTCCATCTTTAAAACGAATATTGATAAAAGAAAATATAAATGGTAGTAACAAAACATTGTCCTTAGCAGACTGTAAGAATTGAAGGAATTAGGAAGTATAAAACACAATATAACTTGGAAGTATAGAATGTATGTCTTCAAATGTTTTCTTGTTTTAGAGAAAACATTCATGAACAAAGACATACAAAGAAAAATTGTAATTTTTTTTTCAATTACAAGTAGCACCTGACAAGTACAGTGGTAGGCCGATAATGTATCACTGTACCTAAATGTGATTCAAGATTGCAAATCTGGTGAGTCATTTTAGGGAGCGAGATTCTACAAAAATAACCAGGGCAAAAAATTAGCATTGATTGAATTCTGATTATGTGTCGTTTTAAATTTGAATTAAGTTAATGTAAAATGTTGTTTACAATTATTCACCTAATATGTGGAGATGTAAGCAATTCTCTGGCGTCACACATGCGATGTATATATGTGTCATGTTTGGTACAAAATAAACACAATGTGTAATGTTGTAATGAAATAAAATCTTCCATGTAAAAAAACTGTCACTGAATTGCGATAAACAACTCGTTTATTTTTAACGGACTCAAATGGCTTCTTTCTGTTTTCCATCTATGTATGTATCCCTCCCCACATTAGTTTTTGTTTAACTATTTATTTATTATAAACTGACTGATTTCTGTGCTTCTATTTTTATTCTCAACCTTTCCACGCACCCAAATCTACAGATTTAATTGCCATGTCGTGCAAAATATGTTCTGATTGTGTCTAGATTTTCCCCCATTAACTAAGTTATCTACCTGCCTTTAAGATAAAAACACTAAAATTCACTCTAAATAGATTTTTTTTTATCCTCAAGGACAAAGGCTTGAGAGAATAAATCCTTAATCCCAGAAGTGCCAGCATTTGTTATGATTTCTCTGCTCTTTGCTGTAACAAACAAATTTCTGGCGACAGGAAGACCCCAAGATATTCATATCACCATATTTGCTGGGATGGAATGATAAGTTAATTCAAATTTGTAATCTTGTTAGCTTTTGTTAATCCTGCCCAGAGCCGAGTCCTCAGAACCCCTTAACCTCATTTCAAACCTCAATGCCATTTTAAATGGTTCCTTCTTCTATAAAGTTTCAGGCATTTTATTTCCCATTTTCAACCTCAGATGTCGATAAAGAGTAGGGACTTGTAGAATATTATCTTTGTGTGCAATTTTACAGAGCATGGTTCCTCAGAAAATTCTAGACCACCAGGCCTCCATTTGGATTGCATGGCCCCACTGCGCGTCAGGGCAATATTGGTCCTCCAAGATCAATTCCAAAATTGGGTATCATGTCAAAATAAGGACCCATTATTACAGTAATTGATAAGAACACCTAGCCCAAGGCTCGACACTCGCACTGGCCCGCTGGCCCGGGGCCAGTGAAATTGCACTTGGGGCCAGCAAAATGTATAAAAGTCATATTTTGGTGGCCCGATCGGGCAAGCAGATTTTCAACCCGACATTGACAAAATTAAAAAATCTTGTTTTCTTTTATGTCATGCTTCATCTGTAATCACAGGTTTGATTAGGAAATCTAGAGTGATATTTTAAATAGTAAAAAGCTTACTCGTGAAATACAATTTTGGGGCCAGTAAATTTTCTTTCGGGCCACCAGAATAGGGGAAAAAACTATTTCACTGGCCCGACCAGGCCACTGACTAAAAAGTTGAGTGTGGAGCCCTACCTAGCCCCATATCTATCAAAACACACTAGCTAAGTTACATTCTAGTCTATTCAGATGAAAAACAAAGAATGCAACAAGAGGTTCTTTGAGTTGCTACCTAGGGCTAACTTATTACATAACTATAGTTATAGTTACTAAGAAAACTGTGTTGCTTACTTACATGTAGCCTTAGCATCTGAATAAGACTTAGAATGAAACTAAGCTAGTGTGGGTTATGAATAAAGGACCCTGGCGATTTCCTTTTTGTTCAACAGTTGTGAATCTTTCAACCAATAAATGATGTGGTAAATATATTACTCACTGCGGATATAGTATCGAAAATAATATCGCTAGTGATATTCGTTTGTCTCGCAATGTATGGTCAACATGGAATCTAAAAGATCACGACGTTTCGTATGCCGCTGCAATACTTTGTCAAGTGATATAATATAATGTAAGCAATCGTGTTTTATGCTCTCGTGCGGCTCCAAACCGCGTTATCTCGCATGAGCGAGTGCGTTCCTAATTGGTCAATAACGGGCAAATTCTATTGGCCGGTGTACACGGGTGCTAAACCAATCAGCGAGGCGCTGGCTCGGCTTGCTTGCTAGGCGGGAACAATAGCGAGCTCGACCAATCAACGGACCGCTGGCTCGGCACTGGCTGGAATCAACCATTGCGGGCCGGCTGGTCGGGGAGTGTCATTATATTATATCACTTGACAAAGTATTGCAGCGGCATACGAAACGTCGTGATCTTTTAGATTCCATGTTGACCATACATTGCGAGACAAACGAATATCACTAGCGATATTATTTTCAATAAATGTTGTGTTTACACTTCTTGTGTGTGTTTGGGTAAAAAGAAACATATCAAATTTTGTCATTAATTAAATATATATAGTAAGTTTTCCTTGATTATTCTCAATTCAAATAATTCAGTTCATTTCTTTGGGTGTGTGCTAGGGGGTATAATTTCAGTCAAGCCAAGCTTCAGTAGCTTGGTTGGGTGGGCGCTGGTCAAGCAATCCTAAGATCTTTATTCAATTTATCTAGTTTTCTGGGTTTATAATTCATCTATTATCATGTATTTCTCAATGGATTGATTCTTGTCCTGTAGTTTTTAATCTGGCAATATGATTTTGGAAGAATACATGTTTCTGAATGATTTAAACCAGAGATAGTAGTAGTATCACTTCGCCTTGTCGAAATCGAAAGAGAATATAAAGCAATTTTTGTTTTAGGACTTCTTGTAGTCCTACTTTGAATTTAAATGATAAAATCTTTCCTCTATCTGTTTATTAAGACATTGAAAATTAAATATTTATTCTTAATTTTGGTCCCTGAATGAAATATGAAATCACCTTTATTGGCTTTCTTGATAACTTTATGATTATGGAAATAATTTTAGAAGATAAACACTTTTTTTTCAAATGCCTTATGAGATGCAAAAATTAATCATATAACTAGGCAAAATAACTTGGCATGAAAAAACAAAACAATTTTTAACAATTTGATGCAGAAGTAGCTTTGACTGTAGCCTAGAAGTCCCAAGACGCTGATGTTATTTGGGCCCTGGGGTGTTGTATTGATTGGCTCAAATGGCTTAGCAAATATCGGAAAGAGCCGTCGATTGATTGCCAAATGTGCTGAATACGTCTCTGTGAGAGACAAGGGAATGAAATACAGCTACCCAGTCATGAGACAGATTAGATCAATCTTGGCCAAAAAAGATGAGACTACATGCCAATAAGATGATCACAATATCGCTGATTATCTTGGTTGAATGGTGCCATGGGATGTGAGGGTAATATGAGAGCCAATATGGATGAATCGATCAAATTTGTCCAGAAATTGTAAGAGATTGAATCTGATGATGGTGGTTTAGTCCTCTTTGAATGTGTGTTTGCTTTCCACGATTTTGTTTGTGAAACTAAAAAATAATCAGTGATGTTTCAGTGTTCTGTCCCTGATAATCTGGTTCATAAAGATTGTTGTGAAGAAAGTGAGAATCTTGTTGCCTGTATGGTGAGTTTTGTTGTAAATGGGAATTTATAATTACTGTGGATGCTTAAAGGGGTATTCCAGGCCTGATAAAACCATTCGTTATTTGAATAAGCAGGATAAGAGGCATAATTGGTGAAAATTTGATCAAAATCAAAAGAAACACGGGAGTTATACCTATTTGAACATCATGTAGTAATGAGTGATCGTTTCAAAATTGCCGCCATATGGGCAATTCCACGCCAAAGTGGACATTTGACCAAAAATTTTACAAGCATTCATATGATACGAATTTGGTATCAAATCAAAGCTTAAATACTATATTTTTGGAATTCAATGAGAAAATTTTAGTTTTACATAATTTTAGTTGTTTTTTTATAATAACTTTATAACCATAATTGAACCCCACAAATTTGACATTTTTGTGAAAAAGTGTTTTGATCCTGTGTTTGTTTTATATTTCCCCAGTTAAGCCTAAAAACCATTATTCTGACTCCTGAGATATGACCATTTCGTAAAATAGTAAATTTGTATGATTTATTTGATTTGTTATGCTTCAATGACTTGTTATTTTCAGCCTATGAAAATGTCCTTCCGTTACCAAAAAATCAATATTTTTAATTTTGTGGCTCACATAATTGTTAGAGAGCAGACCAATCTTCAGTGCAAAGCAAGTTCAAGTAGGCCTTCCCATTGCTAACAATTGTATTACTCATTGTTTCTTTGTTAATTAATAAATAACAAAAGAAAATGTCCTTCCGTTACCATACACATGGTAACAGATGGACAAGGTACCTCATATTACATATTATGACAAAATTTATGTTAAAAAATTGGTCTCTCATATATGAAAACCCCAAAAAATGAGATAATACCTGCAATGGCCAGCTATCAGTGGCGTAGCGTGGTCAGACTAGTAATTTTCTGTGTTTCAACCAATCAGATTTGTGCATTTAGAACATTTGATCTGGCTCACAATTGATTTTATCTCTTTCTGCAACAGGGCCCTTGTACCATGATGCCATTTGTCTGGATTTCTATTGTATGGGGATTAGTAGGTCTATTTAACTGTGGTGAGCCAGGGTGTGAATAGACTCTGATCATGACTTTGAATAGGTCTTATTTTATACAATACACCCCTATAGAATTCTTGGACATGGGTGTAGGTCTAAAATAATTAAATTTTACATGAAATTTGCAAACTAAAAACAAGGCTGTAGAAAAAGCAAGAAATAATATATTTCCAATTCTTTCATATGTTGTAGAAATTATATCAAGCCAAGATTTAAGCAAAAAAAATTCTCAAAATTATTTGATCCACGAGGTAAAACGGAAGGTCAAAATCTAAGGTTAAAGGTTATCGTATCCAAACTCGCTCATGCATGAACACAAATGGCATAAATGGATTGCACATAACATCCCCAGTCCAATGACACCATTACAAAATAAATTGACCCAACGGTTAATGGACAATGGCCATTTGAAAAATGGTGCCCACGCCCATTTCTTACAAAACTCCTCCATAAGAATCGACCATAGCGCCAAAACCGTTGGGCGGATCGGGCTAAAACTTAGATATTTGTGCTTTGAAAGGTTGAAATATCATACATACCAAATCTTAGCAAATTTGAAGGGGGCTGCAATGAAAATTTTCACTTTTTTTAAAGGTGATTTGACATGGAATGACCCTACTGTGTCATATCATACATTATAGTCCATTATGTCCTTCCGTTACCGAACATTGGTCCGCTTTGTGTGAAATAACTCAAATATCTGCGGACAAATTTTAATCAAAGAACAAGTACATTCTTCTTAACCCTTCAGAGAATGAAATGTGTACCCTTAAAATATGTTGTATTATTTAATATCACAGAGTTTTAGTTAAAACTGATTTGATAACAAAACCTTGTCCATTTTAGTGTCCTTCCGTTACCGACCTCATTTGTATGCATATTCAATAATGCGCGGAGATAAAAAAAAAAAAAAAATAATGGGACCTTAAAACTGTATGTTTTGGAAGTATTGTTATCAAAATAGACTGTTCTAACAACACAAGTATTTAAAAATTTCTTTCTTAAAGTTGACAATTTGTGTCTGAGTGTCCTTCCGTTACCATGGATTGACCATGAATAAGAGCCATTGGAGCATGAAATATAGTAAGAAAAAAATAGAAATGTAAATGCTTGTGATGTCCATATGCTATCTATGATACAAACTCATTTTAGACCACAACTGAGATGCTTTCTTCTCATAAATGGTCTTTAAATTTCAAAATTAATTTTAATGTACAATTGCTATAGACTTTTCAGAGGTCCTTCCGTTACCGTCCTTCCGTTACCGAACACTGGAGTAATTAATTTCTCATAATTAATATACCAATGTAGATATTTTTCTTAAAAGGTGGTGTTATACTCTGTGAACATAAGGAAATTGACTAGTAGCCAACTTAACATGATAAACCTCGTAACTTCACAGAGATTGGGTCATAACTAAAAAAATTGAAAATCCATGTCCATTTTGGCGTCCTTCCGTTACCGGCCTCATTAGTGTCCATATCTAATTTACATAATGCGGTCAAAATTTTAGAAATGGTGGAAATCAAAGGTGTCCCAACAAGGATCAAAGACATGCCATTTAGAATAAAAAAATCAAAAGCAGGATCCTGGAATTATTTGATTTAAGTTCCAAAATTGTGTCTGAATGTCCTTCCGTTACCGTGGAATTGCCCATATGCAACATCATTGACGAGCAACTCGCCATGGCTTTAGTACATGAAAATACACTTATTTCTCATTTTCGTTGCTAAAAATTAAATTTTCTCTGCTTGTTTTCACGAATTCATAGAAGAATATCGATGGGCCAACCTCTTTGGAATTTGTAAGTTCATAAATTTGCTTTGTTATTAAGAAAATTTAAATTTTGTAAAATTTCCATGTAGAAGTCAAAATGGCTGCAGCTCGCAAGTGACGTCACGATCGATAGCAATTGCGAACGATGCTAAAAATCGGAGCAAAGTTCATCCTGTCATAACTTTTTTATTGCTCTACCGTTTTGGCTCAGATTTTCGATCATGATTCTTCATATTCACTTCATTTTATAGCAGACATCACATTTCTGGGGTGTAATTCCCCTTTAAGGTCTTCAGATACTTATAGTCAAACTAATTTAGCAACCACTTGTGTATAAAGACCACCTGCACATTGTTTCATTCCTCAGGTATTTTTTGTATTTAAACAGAAAGCTGCTCATTTCTTACCTGGCCATATCAGCCGAACTGGTCTCAGCATGTAATTATGCTAGTGGGGGTTTCATGAATGTAATTATGCTAGTGGGGTTTCATGAATTTGGGTGCAGGAAATAGGCATTTATCATGAAAATGGAATAAAGAAAACAAAATTTTCTTACGAGAAGCTCAGAATTGTTTGTTTTTTGGCCAAAAGTTAGATATCTCAACAGCCAGGCTTACAAATAAGAAGAATCAATATTGATCTCTCCTCTTGACCAATTGATGTACATACAAATACAGGAGCATGATGCATATACCCCTGTCACATCACACTGCCTATACCCCAGGGGGTGTTTCACAAAGATCCTTAGTTGAACTTAACTCTAAGTTGGACTTAAAAAGTATGGAAAGCCATTAGTTTCTTTGAACATTTTTTGTAAAAGTCCTTTTTCAAAGGCATAACGTGTTGATTCAAATCATTAATATTTTCCATTATCAAGGAGATTTCCTTTTTCTTGATGCAGCATTTATGAAAAGTCTAGAATATTTACTTTGTTGCTTTTGAATATATTGTATTCCAAGACTACAAATGGCTTTCCAAGTTCAACTTAGAATCTTTGTGAAACACCCCCCTGGTAGGTTCGGGGCAGGACTTGTAAACTGGTGGAAACATGTCATTTTCTTAATTTTGTGTTTATTAAATAGAAGAAAAAATGGGTTTTCCTGCGGAAACCCAATTTTCTTTGTCATTTTTCATTTATATTAGGTTTCTGGCCAGTTTCCCTCTGTTTGAAATGATTTGTAGTTATTTTTAATACAAACTCAGCTAGAATAAGACATAAAATGGTAAATAAATAACGACATCTGGGATTTTGTCGTTTTGGGTAGGTTTGACAGTATGTGACTAGGGTATGAGAGAAGCTAAGTTGGCCCTGTATGTTCTAACACAAGAGGATGTTCATACTTTTAAATTTACAACAAATCTACTCTTTGAAAAGTCATTGGAAATTGTGTATGTGACTGTTGAGAGCTGTGTTTAGAGATGTGTATGTTCTTTCTTTGTCTTAGAGTTAATAATAATAGGTTTGATTTATATAGTGCCTTAGCCTAATATAATACAATATCATCTCTAAGCGCTTTACATTATTGTGTGTGTCTGTGTATGTGTGGGTGTGTTTGTGAGTGTACAGAGGTAGAGGGGGGGATAGGACATTTAGTCTAAGCCACATTTGGTCCAGTACATGATACCTTAGTCCTAGACCTTGTTCATGATTATAGGCCTCTTAATTCTGACTTTGCTTCTAGACCGAATGGGACCATTGACCAAACAGATATAGACCAAATAGCAAGTTGCCATTGGTTTACATCACTATCAGACACTCCTGATTATGCTTTGCTTTGCAAGTGACTGTGTATCACACCCCATGTAGTAATTACCAAGCACATGTCATGTTAATTACCTAAACAAGTTCATATAAAAGAAGGGCCCGATGAGCTTATGCCATGGCGTCCGTCGTCCGTCCGTCCGTCCTTCCGTCCTTCGTCCAGTTTTCAAAATGCTTCTTCTTCGTTATTTTTCAACCGATTTTGATTCTGATTGTTTCATAAGATAGGGCTAGGAGGGGGATTTAAAACTTCTACACAGAATCATGAAATTCATTATCTATGGTAATTTATGCAAATTTATTCGAAATCACAAAAAATGCTTCTTCTCCTTCATTTCTCGACCGATTTTGATTTGGTTTGCTTTATCTGGTAGAGCTAACTTTGGTACACTAAACTTCTACACAGAATTTTGAAATTTTTCTCCATTAATTCATTATGGTAATTTTTTGTTGTTGTTGTTGTTTTGTTTTTGTTTGTTTTAATATTTAAATTTAAATTTTTTTTTTTTTTTTTTTTCCCATGTCCCTTCCGGGGCGTCAAATTTATATTTTTTTCACTCTAATTTTTAAAAATTTTTTATGTCTCTTCCAGGGCATCAAATTTTTATTTTTTGACCAGTTGAAAAGTGTACCACATGAAATTTGCGATATTTGATGTTGCGAGATGCCGGATGAGCGCTACGTCATTGACGTTCTGGTTTAAAATTACAAATGCGTTTTTTTTTTTTTTAGATCAGCAGTTTTTAGCAGTTTTTCTTGATTTTTCTCATTCTTAAAAACAATTTTTTCTTTTTAGATGTAATCATTTTTTAAAAATGTTTATCAATAAAAACATGTCAAATAATGAAAGAAAAGGATGTTACTTAAGTGCCTTTGTTATTGAATTGAATTGAATTTTATTTCCACTTTCATAAAAACAATAGAATACATGTTTGCAAGTATACAATAATACAAAATAACATTACATAAAGTACATTGCAAAAACAGGATAAAACAAGAAAAACAATCAAAGTACAGATATGAAGAGTGGAAGGATTATCTGGAAGGATATTTAGAAATACTTATAAATTCAGCACATGTGCAGCATTGTGTGTCTTGAAAAGAAATCAGGGGTATTTGAAAAAAAAATCTAACCCTATTTTATTCTTCTCTTACCATAAGCCAAACAACATGGTAGAAGAGAAATGTGGAAGCTCCAATTAATTTTTGTAGACACTTTACAGGTGCACCTGGGGCCATGTACAAAGTACGTACGCAATTTTTTGTCTGAAATTGACCGCCCCTCCCCCCCGTACGCACTTTTTTTGCATGTGGTTTAATACAGTGTACGCATCAGCGTGAACCCCCCCCCCCCCTCCCCCCTCTTGTGCGTACATACTTTGTAGATGGCCCCTAACCTTAAAAGTCATAGGAAATTAAAAATTTACAAAATCCCAATTGACCCTTAACCTAACAATACAAGATGGAAGAGAGATTTTATTGAGTAGCTTGTACGGATATCAGTTTGAGGATGAAACTGCGAGAGGATAAAGTTTGTTGTTGTTTTGTATGTAGTTTAGTTTGAAGTGATAATATGTGTTATGAGCTCTAAAGGCAAAATTGTCACCTATTAAGATGTAGAATTTTCAATGGTCTAAATATTTTGTTAGAATAGCAACAACATGGAAAGTAGTACCAAAATCTACCCATCCCAAATTTATTGCTGGCTGAAATTCGGGCTTAGCTAACATTTCAAATGTTTGTCAATGGGGTGGCTAGATGCTTTCATCAACCAACAACTAAATCCAAAGTTCATAGAATGCCTACTACCAGTCATATATATGTTTTCCCCACATATTTTGCTCTTAAAAACATTACCATTTTCATTTCCTTTAACCAAATGTGGCCTACAAAATTGCCGAGGTCTGTAACTTGTTTTTGTTCTACTCCTGTTTTAATTTATCGTCTTTGTCTACCAAATATATTGTCGGTTGAGGATGAGAAGGGTACTAAGTCACTATTTGTACTTCGGAAATAACCATGTTTCAAGTTTTAAAGCCATGTATTAGAAACAAAATGAAACTCTCTTTAATATTTGCTAATTATTTAAACAAACATAATTGTTATCTACAAGTTCTGTATCACATGGAGGAGGCTGTACAAGAAAGTATGCAGAAATCAGTTTAAATCAAAGTTGATTTAACGCCCTTCTTACTCTAACACGACGATTTGTTCCTTGACTGTCTGGGACACTGGATGCAAACAGGCGTATCTTCTTCCAGTTGCAAATCAACAGTTATCGTTCATTGCTTCAATTTAAATAAATTACTAGCGGAGAATTGATCAGAGGGAGACAGAAGGATTCTTTTAACACGATCTCGTATTTCATCTCCCCCAGACACACCCTATATCTTCTATATTATACGTATTTTTGCTTTGGAGAAACTATCAGATTAACTATTATATACAGGTAAATGTGGTTATACTTAACCAAATTAAAATGTAAATCTTTTTGTTTAAAGTGTATAATCTTCAAGTGAGTGTATAGACAAATTCATGCCATTTCATGAATATATATATTTTTCAGTAAAAAAAAAAAAATTCCGGTTTCTTTTTAAAGTAGCGAACAAAGTTATATTAACTATACTCTTCAGATTTCTTATCAGTAATTATTTGTTATGAGCTTAGAATATATATACCGGTATATAAAATATAGGAATTGCAATGACAACAAGCAGGAAGTAAAGTAAGATAGAAAACAATATCATTACAATATTGTACAAAAATAACAATTTAAAGGATTTATTTAAATGTTAAAATAAAAGGATAAAAATTAAGGTTTATAAAGTATGCCCCCATGATAAATATTAAAAAAACAAATGAAGAATGTATTACATGGTTACCAATTCAAAACATGCACTTTATTTTTATTTTTTAATGGAAGAGAGACAAAGGACGGAAATATATATTGCCCCTTCTACAGTAGATATGAAAAAAATATTTTCTTTTCTCCCGTTTAATTCTCATTTTTTTCCTGTTAAATTCTCAGTTTGCTCCCTTTTTGGTTGAATCGTCTTGTATCGGGTGTCGTTCCACTAGAGGCTAGCTTTTAGAAATTGCAAATTCCCATCTAGATGATTCCCCACACTGCTTATTTTCCCCCCTCATCGCCGGAAGGGTTGGGCTTATTTGTCTCCCTTTCCGAGGGAAGGCAAGTGTGCATTTCCCATCTGCTCAGTAGGTAGGCAATGGATGAGAGGAAGAGAGAGGGGGGGGGGGGGGGGGGGGGGGTGAAGCAAGAGAGAAGGAGGGTATGAGATAGGGGGATAGACAGGAAAAGTGATAGGGAGTGAGAAAGAAAGAGAGGGAGGATAAGGTGAGTGATCATAAAGAGGGGTAGAGAGAACAGTAGTTACATAGAGACATGCGTAGAGACAGCAGTAGGGAGCAGGGTGAGAGAGAGGAGGGGATGAGGGTTGAGATGGAAACAAATGAAGAGAAAGGGGGTGAGAGAGATAGAGGTGGAGAAAGAGAGAAAACAAGAGGGAGGGGGTGGTGGAGAGGGAGAGATGAGGAGAGTGAGAGGCATAGAGAAATGGAGAGTGCTATATATTTGTAATGCACGCAAATCTGTATAGGGAAAAGAGAAAATAGTGAGATGGAGATGAGGGAGAGAGAGAGGTGGGAGAGACAGAAAGTAAGAGGTAGAAAGGTAGATACCTAGAGATATATAGAGAGAGGGGATGAGAAATGGAGAGAGAAAGGGTGAGAAATGAGATAGAGAGAGCACAAAGAAGAGAGTGATATTAGGGGGAGAGAGAAGGAGAGGGGCTTGGGAGAGTGGATGAGAGAGAAAGGGAGGAATTGAGAGTGGAATTAATTATTTGGCCCTTTTTTGTGTTTGCATCTAGTAAGTACATGTAGCATCAGCACCGATGTGGTCATGAAGTATAAACCGTACACGTATGTGTATGTGTATGTGTATGTGTGTGTGTTTTGCGAGCATGTACGTGATGGTGTGAGTACATGTAGGCCTGTACGTGTATGACTGTGTACACGCTTGCGCCTGACTGTGTACACTTGCATATTAGTGCGCCAGTCACGCCCCACTGCCTCTCATCTCGTTCGTGAGACGACAACAAAGCCAGGCCAGAATGTCATTAGCTGTCATCCAGACGACTCCCTCTCTTCCCTGCTAATGATGCGAGCCGTTGTCGGCGGCGACTCGGTTAGCTTTCGTAATAGCGTGCCAAGAGGAGTGTCGATTTGCTCCCCGTCTGCCGCGCTCATCGTTTACGGTTTCCTGCTTACCGCGTCTCGTTATTAAAAAGAGTCGTTATTATGAAGAGTCGCGGATCCCGCTGGCAGCGCATGTGCATTGCCTGCCCGCAACGTGACACAGCGGTTACTCACAGTTACTGACCGAATGAAGAGATAAAGAGCCAATTTGCATATTGTTTTCATTTTTTAACCACCTCAAATACATTGTCCATCTATCTCAGTGGAGGTACAAGATTGTCTTTGTTTACCTAAAGATAAAAAGTCATATTATTCCCCTCATAACAAAATCTCGTTATTCAAATAAGGGTTTTTTGTTTGTTTAGGGCCTACCTGAAAACAAATTATGTCCATAATAAATACCTTGATTCAAATATATGATACGCTATGTTCATGAGAAAATATATTATACTGTGCATAGAGACATCTTTTTATGGAGATAAGTTCTTTGTTTACCCAAATACAAATTATTTCATACATAACAAATCCTCATAACAAAATCAAGGACTAGGCCTATTAGTCAGTTACTTGTTTTTGAAGAAAACAAAATCAAGAAAAACTTAATTTATGCTATTTCGTATAAAAGTAATTGAATTAGCTTAATATCCCTATTATCATACAACTGATAGGTACCTATAATAAGAAAGTAATATTTCACAAGTGTTATGTAAAAGCTTATTAATTATGCCACAAATTTACAAGAAAATATGTGAAGCTTGCATCATAGATATGTTCATAATTTCTGTATCAAAAAAATATGTCTATATTTTCATCCAATTCAATTAATTTGTAAGATTTCAACTATCTTTCTCTGAAAAAATCATAATAATCTTTTCTTTATAGCTGCTACTTTTATTTGAGGCAACCATCAAATGACCTCAGGTTAAGTGCCTTTGTTCCATGAACTACATATGTTTTTATTTTCAATTGGTCGACAAATTATTGAAATATATACGCCCAACCTAAGGCAAGCTTCTTTGAGCAAGAAATTGCTATAATGACAACTTTGATTCATGGTATATGGAGTATAATCACTTTGACAGTAGTTAAAAGTTATGTGATTATCTTATGTGACAAACCACTATTCAAACACTCACTATCACATTTTTCCTCTGTCCCATTATCAAATGTGAATTTGTAGCGCAGAATTCCCTCCCCACCCCATGTTTTTGCAGTGAAGAAGTTACCATCATGCATCCGTCCAAGTGGCTGTCAAATCTCGTCATCGGGCCTTCAGGCTCAAGACGGATGCGTAGCGACCGTCGGTCGGTTGGCGGCGGCGGTGGCGGGTACCGTACAGTCAACTCCACGCCGCAGTCATTCGGTGCATTTGCCATTGTGGTCTCTTTCCGCTAGGCCTTTCTCACTGCCGAGGGTTGCGCGTCCCCTCCGTCATCCAATATTCATGCTGCATGCATCCATCTCACTGTGGAAGCTAACAGGGGCAAGGAAGGGGGGCAGGTAGCCCCCAACCCACCCCTTCTCGAATGTTTGCACCTTCACTCCACCCCCTAATTCATATGGAGTAAAGTATAAGAAAGAAATATACAGTGAATCCTTTCTTAGCGGCCACCTGTCTATATAGCAGCCAATCTGGCTATAGATAGTGGCCACCCATACTGATCCCGTGCAGTGAGAAGCAATGTTATTGAACCTGTCTATAAAGGTCACTTGTCTACAAGGGCCACTATCTTGTTTCCCTTTAGGTGGTGACTATATACAGGTTTGATTGTATATACCATTGTCATTATATCTGTGCCCCTCTTCCCACTAACCCCCCCCCCCCCCCCCCCTCTTACCCCATCTATGTTCCCCTGGTTACACCCTAGATTCATCTGACTCCTCACTGTCATTCCGCTGACATGATGAAACATTATGCAGGTTTACGCTGCCTTACAGACAAGTGATCCATTCCCCATCCTCCATCCATCTCTCCCCCGTTTCAGCCCTCTTTCATCCTTACGTTTGCATTTTCCTACTCACCAATTTAAGCGTGTCCTTTTTTTAACTTGGTGTTATGAATTTTATGTTATTTTTTTACTTGGCAGTATGATTTTTTTTCTCACTTTGCAGTACAAATGTATGTGTGTGTGTTTTTAACTTGGCGGTGCAATTTTTTTCCCTCCTTTCTTGGCATTATGAGTAGGAAATTGGTGTGTCTGGATGGCTCTTCCTTTAGCCTCAGAGCGTATGCATAGTCTTTTATTAGCTGTGAGGATCCGACGCGATCAGTCAATTTTCTCGTCTGCTTTTTTGTAGCCAGCCAGGGGTGTGTATTGATTTGGAAAGAGGCTATGATGTATATGTGTAATATTTTGTTTCGTTTATTGCACTTTGCACAAATAGTTTTATGTATATATTGATGATATTCTGCACATTTCGCCCTTTATATGTCTTTACATTGTATGCAATATCTCTTATTTTGCTATGTTTATGTTGATTCCAGATACAAGCACATCGTTTGTGTTATTCATTAACTGAGATTCTTTATCAATACACATTTACAGGAATTAATTTTTGGAAAATTATTTCATGCCCTTATACTTGAACAGAAACCTTTGAAACCAGAGGACATCTATTGTACCTCTACATTCCCTTGTCCTCAGATGCATTATAATAATTATGATGATAATAATTATGAAGATAATAATAATAATAACAATAATGACATACAACAATTATATAACGTTTAATTATACAATGTTTCTAAGAAAAAAGGGGTATAAACCAAAGAAGAGAAACTTAAAGGGACTAGTAACATTGTCCAAATCCTCAAAATCCAATTGGAATTCTAGCGGTTCCCTCATACCTTGTTGTATTCTTATTAACAATAAAAGCATGGGACTGGTTTTGGTTTTTCAAATTTCCCCTTCGTTAAAAAGATATTCACGATTGAAATGTTCAGATGTTAAATTATCCACTGTATCGTCGAAACCGTGAGTGCAATGAGTTAGTGAATATAACTTTGCATTTTTGCTCATTACTCGGCCATATAACGTCCATTTAACTTGACATTTTTACACATATCAGATAACAACAACGTACACTGTATCAACCATACATCACTTTTGAACATGTCAACAAAGTTCGTAGATCCCTTTAATACAGCCCTACAAAACAAATACATTATGATTGAGTATACAGATGTGGTTTTGACAGTGGTTTAAAGGAGTTCCCAATAAGACTTAAACTAATTAATTGACCACTCAGGATGAGAATAATTATTATGTGGACAATATTCTATTTTCTTCTGTCCTTTGTCCTCAGTCACGAAGCATTGCAACCAACCCCAACACACATCATACAAACACACACACACACACACACACACACATTCACACACGCACACATGTATATATTGTGTCTTAGAAGGGGTATTTCTATCTAATTAGTAAACGGGTATATGACCCGTAAACGATTTGTTGTCGAACACAAAGGTTAATGTCGTGCGTCCCATTACTGTTCTAAGCTGCGTTTGGCAGCAGTAATTGAAAACGTGATCCCTGCTCGTTGAGGGAACCATCGATGCAGATTTAGGATGGTACTCAAGAGGGACGTTTTCACACTTGAAATACTTTTTTATTTTTCTATGCAAGAATCTTATTAAAGCAATCGTTAACACGATTCCTCTACTGTCTGATATTTACATGTATCATATCTTAATGATGATAACAATAATGATAAAAGATTGCATTTATATAGTGCTCAATACAGGATGTTTAAGTGTTGTAGCATTATTACATGTGAATATGGAAAAAACTGCTGAAAACTGCTTGTCTACTAAAAAATCGCCAATGTGGTAAAATGAGAGTCGTATACAGCCTAGCTTTCGATCCTAGCAGAATCTTCGTCGGGGCACAAATGACAGTTACTGCAGAAAAAACACAGAATATATACCAACATAAACACATGTATTATTACATGTATTACACTTGGTCATCAGGTTCAAACCTGCACAATTAACTTTTGCACCATCTCAACTCTCTGGGGAGCATTCTAGCCAGAGATGCTCGGGGCGCTACAGGCTAATTAATACCCAGCCAAGTACCCATTCATACTTTGACTGATTTCACTGATTTGACTGATTTGACTGATTGCCACCAAACTAAACAACAACAACAACAACAACAACGACTGTCTATTAAATGTTTTTTTTATTTTTTTATTATTTGACTGAATAATTGTTTTCAAGTGGACAGATATTAAAGGGACTTAGTAACATTGTCCAAATCCTCAAAATAAAATTCTAATTCTAGCGGTTCCCTGTACCTTGTTGTATTCGTAACAATAAAATCATGGGACAGGTTTCGGTTTTTCAAATTTCCCTTTCGTTACAAAGATATGTATGATTGAAGTATTCAGATAAGAAAAACTCCGGGCGAGTTTTTCTTCCGTGTACAAAGTGAGTGCAGTGAGTTACTGAATATCACTTTGCATTTTCGCTCATTACTTGGCCATACAATGTCCATTTGACTTGAAATTTTCACGCAATACCATGTGGACATATGAGATAACAACAATATACATTGCATCAACCATTCATCACTTTTTGCACATGTCAACAAAGTTACTAGATCCCTTTATTAAGGCTTTAACTAAAATTCAGGCATGCTGGATAACTCTGTCAAAACAAATGTAGCCATCCAGTGAAAGAGCTGATAGACGTTCCCAGAGTATTTTAACATTTAAAAGTCTTCAACAAAGACAATTTGTCAGTATTATTATATTTCAGTTTTGACTAGAGTACAATTTGTGTGTCATGCATGACTTGCTTGACAGATTGCCATTTTTATTTTGGTGTGTTAACAGCGCCCAGCTCAGAAATGATGCAGTTATTCTCATAAATTTGCCAATCAATCTTGCGCGTCCGTCTTCATCTGTAATTTTCTCCAGTTGTCCCCAAATTGCCCCCTCATTTGGGGTCTGGAGGATGTTAATATTGCTCCCCGATGGATGGGAGGACAATTACCGAGAAATGTCATGCGGGATCAAGCATGCTCACAATTATGTGATTGCAGAAGCGTTCACACAACCCTTAAAGGGATCTACTAACTTTGTTGAGAAAAAAGTAATGAACGGTTGATAAAATGTGGATTGTTGTGATCTGATATGTCCACTGTGTAATTTGTGAACATTTCATGTAAAATGGATATTATATGGCCAAGCAATGAGCGAAATTGCAAAGCAATATTAGCTTAATACTCATTGCACTGACATTGTCAGGGATGCCAGAGTTCCGGCTATAGCCGGAATTCCGCCATTCCCGTTTTTTAAAACCATAGTTCCGGCTGGAAAAAAAAAGAGAAAAAAAAAGATTTTTCTTAACGTACGCATTAGCCCGAACCTCCATACCCCTATGGCCCCCCTCTTGTGCGTACATACTTTGTAGATTCCTCTATGTGGTGCCAAAATCAGAATTTTGAAAAAATTGATTATTTCTATTTTTTAATTTATGAAATATCAAAGTGAGCTGCATTTTGTTTTTACAGGTCTCTCAAACTTTAAAGATGATTACAACCGGCGAGATATGCTTCAATGCGTGAAATTTAAAACTTGGATCAATATCCTGCTAATTGTGCTTCCTTTTGCATATTAAAGGGATCTAGTAACTTTGTTGACATGTGCAAAAAGTGATGAATGGTTGATGCAATGTATATTGTTGTTATCTCATATGTCCACAGGGTATTGTGTGAAAATTTCAAGTCAAATGGACATTGTATGGCCAAGTAATGAGCGAAAATGCAAAGTGATATTCAGTAACTCACTGCACTCACTTTGTACACGGAAGAAAAACTCGCCCGGAGTTTTTCTTATCTGAATACTTTAATCATACATATCTTTGTAACGAAAGGGAAATTTGAAAAACCGAAACCTGTCCCATGATTTTATTGTTAATACGAATACAACAAGGTATAAGGGAACCGCTAGAATTAAAATTTTATTTTGAGGATTTGGACAATGTTACTAAGTCCCTTTAAGATTCATAACCTGCTTTTGCTAAAAATTATTATAATTTTTTTTTAAGCACTGCTTTTTATTGATCCCCAGTGATTGGGGTAACAATTACCAAGAAATGTCATGGCTGTAGTTACCCAGATACGTCTCCATGCATTGAATTTATGACTCAAATCATGCTTATTATGGGGCTGCTTTTGGACAAGTGCATAAATGTGTATTTATTTAAAGAACTGGAGGCCCCGTATATGAGACAATCACACTTCATATACGCCAATAACCTAGTCTACTTCTCGAAAAGAGTAGGGTGTTAACCCAGTTGACTAGTATCAAAATCCTGCACATCACAACCAAATTAATATAATAATTAGTGGGCATAATAAACAGCGCACCTGTCCGGTTGGCTCCTTCATTTGGGGCGTTGGACAGTACTAAGAAGAAGAAGAAGACGAAGAACTACATTTATTACTCCCAATGGATGGAGTGACAATTACTAAGAATGTCATGCTGGAGCAAGCATAGCAACATTCTCGTGATTGCGCGCTCACGTTCACACAGCTTTTAAAGGGATCCGGTAACTTTGTTGACATGTGCAAAGAGTGATGAGTGGTTGATACAAAGTATATTGTTGTTATCTGATACGTCCACTGGGTGTTGTGTGACAGTTTCAAGATAAACGGATGTTATATGGCCGAGAAATTAGCAAAAATGCAAAGTGATATTCACTAACTCAATGCACTGACTTTGTACACGGTTGCGACTATCCAGTGGATAGTTTAACATCTGAACACTTCAATCGTGAATATCTTTTTTTACGAAAGGGAAATTTAAAAAACGAAACCTGTCCCATGCTTCTATTGTTAATACGAATCCACCAAGGTATGTGAGAACCGCTAGACTTCCAATTTGATTTTTAGGATTTGGACAATATTACTAGAGATCCCTTGGAAAACTCTTCAAACAAACTAAAATGATCTACAAACTCAGATCAATGCTTATTGTGCTTCCTCACCTAACATTTATTACTAAACTTTTTGGAAAAGTTTACATGTACAAATTTGTATTTATTTAAAAAACTACATTTATTACTCCCACTGTGACTGGATAAGATGACAATTACTAAGAATGTCATGCTGGAGCAAGCATAGCGACATCTCGTGATTGCGCTCACGTTCACACAACTTTTAAAGCTAAAGCAACAGTTTTGGAAACTAGCCAACAAAACTTTAAAATACAGCTTGTATCCCTGACAGTGTGAAGGAGTATATCATAACTTATTTGTGAATGTAAAGAGTTGACAAAAATCAGTGTTGACATGCATTGACTATTTTAACAATCAAATGTTTGTAATAATTGAAATGTGTAGTCTGAATATGTAGTGGGAGTGGGGTGGAGGTGGGCATGCAGGCTGTGCAATGTTGGTGCAAACTCAGTGGGGACATTATTGCATTGAACTTTATATAGGCTTATTTCTAAGATCAGATTTTGATCAGATTTTAATCTTTTCTTATACTCTTTGACCCACTACCAATCAATTAGAGCAGTATGCATGGTTTCTGGAATTTTTTCTCCAAAACTGCTACCTAGCTTTAAAGATAAAGGCCAGTTTTGGAAACGCCCCCCTCTCAAAAATATGAAATGGAAGCTCTTATTACCAATAATGTGAAAGAATATAATTGTACTAATATAGGATTATCCAAATTTGGCCAAGAAACCGCCTACTAATTGATATATTTGCAAAATTATAACTTGATCTGCTGCAGATAGAGATCGCCAACTCCGGAATTGCCCATACGCTACGTACAATGACCACGTGCGAGTACACGAGGTGTTCGTTTTTACGGGCTTGTCCCCAGCTTGTCGATATCTCCCCCAGCGCTAGCGGCGTGGACAGGTCCGAACTGGCGGTGGATTTATAAATTTCACAGGCGGATATTGGATTTCTTCCGATATTTCTGTATTTAACGATGCTTAGGTTCCGATTTTAACACACAAGCCCTATTTCAATACTTATTCAACAATAATGATCAATATAGATGTATTCGACTTCTTTCCCAAAACTGGAATTCATCTTTAAAAAGTCAGATGTGCTTCGATCTATGCCTTCAATTTATGACTCTCCCTTTGGAATACTTTTTGGAAAACCTTCGGAAAAGTATTTAAAGAAATACATGTACTACTATTTGGGATGACAATTAGAGGACAATTACCGAGAAATGTCATGCAGGATCAAGCATGATGCCAATTTAGTGATTTTGTGCTGCCATGCATGTGATTTATAACCCTACTTTGTCAATTTGACGTATGTGTGTGTATTTAAAGAAACCAATTCATTACTAGTTGTCATACTATACTATGGCACTGAATTTGTGGATACACAAACATATATCTCAGGGCTCCACACTTAGTTTTTTTGTCAGTTGCCCGGTCAGGCCAGTTGAATAATTTCTTCCCCTTTTCTGGTGGCCTGAAAATTGTTATTTCATGAGTAAAGTTTTTACTAATTCAAAATATCACCCTTTCCTGATCAAACCTGTGATTGTAGATGAAGCATGACATGGAAGAAAACAAGATTTGTCTTATTTTGTCAATGTCAGGTTGAAAATCTGCTTGCCCGATCGAGCCACCGAAATATGACTTTTATACATTTTTGCTGGCCCAAAGTGCAATTTCACTGGCCCCGGGCCAGCGGGCCAGTGCGAGTGTCGAGCCCTGTATATATGTTTCCATGATATATGGCATATCAGTTTATTGTTCATCTGTACTCAAATGTTTAAGCAATGCTTTGTTTTACTGCCACCCCATACATTTTTTTTTTTAAAGTGATTTTTATTTCTCCAAATTATTAACATAACATTTACAATGGAATAACATTTTAAATAATAAAAGTTTACATCTCAAGTGTACAAATCAAGTGTAATTCGCACAAATTAAACACAATGGAGATTTAACAATAGATAAAAAGAAGTAAAACATGCTACTTCTCCCATACATACACACACACACACACATACACTAACACACTTACACGCAAACACACACACAAATTCACACACCACAAACACACGCAGGCACATAGAAACACACATATGTGAGATAAATATGTTATATGGGGTAGAGGGTGTGAGTGTTTAGGGGTAGAAAAGCAACAACATGGGTCTGAGATTTGTAAGAGAAAGAGGCAGGGTAAATAAGTACAAGGAATTGGCGGAGACAGGAAATACATGGAAAGCATGATTTATGTATAATGGCTTGATAACAAAACGATTGCTTTTGATTTATGAAATTAAGAGAGAGAAAATGAAAGAGAAAAGTGGGAAATTAATGTCCTGGGGAAGAGACAAATGTGGGAATGTGTGTGTTGTTGTAATGAGTAGAAAACAAAATGGACAAAAGAATTGTAAGAGAAGGCGGCAGAGAATATACAAAAATTGGTCAGGAGAAAAATGGGAGAGATGAGGGAGCATACATGTGTGTTACAGGATGTAATGGGTATAAAACTGAAGACACAACAGATTTGTAATTGCATCAATGTCTTGACTACATCCCCAAGGCCACCACTTTGCATCTATATTTAGCTAGGTCAGTCAGTGACATTAGTAACATTACCCTTAGCGGCGTAGCATGGTTGCACCGATTTGGGGGGGGGGGGGGGAGGGGGGGGCAAACTCTATGTATTTCATTATATTATTAAGGATTTTCCCCCCTCATGTTTTTAATTGTTTTTACTAAATTATTGGAGGGGGGCACACTATATATTTCTATATTTAATGAAGGAATTCCTCCCTTAATGTTTTTTTTGTTGTAATGTTTTGGGGAAATTATTATTAGTTTTTTTTGTTTTTTTTGGGGGGGGAGCACACTCGTATGTATTTCCTTATTTTATACAGGAATCCCCCCTTATGTTTTGTATTGTTTTTGTCAAATTATTGGAGGAAGGCACTAACACCCCCCCCCCCCCCCCTGATGCTATGCCACTGTCTACCCTCTTCCCTCAGTGGCATAGCATGGTCGGACTGATGGGGGGGGGGGGGGGGGGGGGGTAGTGCACACTCTATGTATTTCTTTGTTTTATAAAGGTTTCCCCCTTATGTCTTTTTTAATTGTTTTTGTCAAATAATTGGATGGGGGCACTAACACCCCCCCCCCCCCCCTCATGGATGCTATGCCGCTGACTACCCTCTTCCCTCAGTGGGCTCTACTGGATCTGTCAGTGGTAGAGGCGTATTTGTATCATTTATGAAAGAAAAAACGTTTGTGTTCGTTTGGGAATCCAGGTAAAATAAAAAAATAAAAAAAAAAAAAGAGGGAGAGAAAAGAGCAGAAAATAATTAATATGGGGCCAATTCTAATTTGCTGAATGAAATGAAATGACCATGCAACTGAGAGGTTGATTAGGGCTTAGAAAGATTGTTTTGTGGAGGACATTTACTTGTAGCATTTATGAAAGAGAATATTTCCATCCATCGGGGATGCAGATGAAAAAAGAGAAAACATTGTTTGAGGCCAATTCAAATTTACTGAACAAAACGATTCAACCCTGTGACTGGATGGTTTCCAGTAGTTTGCTAAGATTATTTTGTGATATATTTTTGCCAATTATGAAATACATTTTTTTCGTCTAATGGGAATTCAGGTTTAAAACATAGAAAGGGTAACAATTTGTGCTATATAATTTGCAAGAGTTTGCAAGAGAAATCTGTCATTCAATTGGATGGCATTTGAGTTTTAAAGAGATTTTAATTTGCTGTATCAAAGTGAAACCACCATGTTATTGCAATTGAAGAAAACAAAAATGAGGGAGAAACAACATCACTTATATGACACCTCTTTGTCATTTACAACCAGTTATTTTAGTTTTAGAGTGATAATTATTCTTGTAGTTGTTTATATCAGAAAATAGTTCAGTTAGAATGCTAGTGACTAGAGAACATTTAATAAGGTCAATTTTAATTTCCTGAATGCAAATAAATTGACCATATTATTGAAATACAAAGTATAAAAAAAGAGAACCAACATCATGAAGACGGTAAAACCTTTCCATTTTTTGATTGGTCTGAGAGACTGAGGGTTACAAGGTCATCTAATCAGGTCAGAGAAAATGATGCAGAGATGTACTTATGTAAATGGATTGTTATGATGAAGTACCTGAGTGGCCACTGCAATAGAAAGTCATGTTTGCTGTTGCAATGATGTGTTTGTTATTGTAATGGAATGTTTTATGGTGTAATGATATGTTTTCCCTATGGCTATGCCATGGCTATACTTATGGCTAACACTATATTGTTTGGCAGTGAGTATTGTTTTGGTTATATTAAAGGGGTAGTTTAGTTTTGGTAGAGAGGGCGCTGCACATCACAATTTTTTTGTGAGGTAATGAAAAACTGAGTGTCGAATTTGAGAGAACATGCCATTTTAATGGCAGAATAAACTTTATTTGGTCAAAATCGACCCAGAAACGGCTGAAATATCAATAAATATATCTGATCTTATAATTATTTGGGCCAAATAATTAGACGATTTTTCAAAAAATTAAAAAAATGCTTTCACTTTTTCAAAAATTTTCAAAAGTGTTTTTTAAATAGTTGTTGATGATCTCTTAATCATTATTTCAATAAAACATCACATGAATAATTTTGTATGAAAATGGTTGAAACCAATGCCTTTTTAGAAAGCGCCCTCTTGTGTTTTAATGGCTCTTTTTGAATGATAACGGGCTTTTTACTTAGTCGTTTGTAATTTTGTATACCTTTCGAGCATGGTGGAGTTATAACTATTAGTTTATAATGTTACTGTCCAGGTTTGGTTACTAAAGTTCAGCCTTACCAAAACTGTACTACCCCTTTAAATGAACAGGAATTATTCTCAAAGTCTGCAATGTTCTATAGGTTGTAATCAAGGATTTATTATTTTATTTATTCTTCGGGAGTCCTGGGGGAAAGCCCATGTATCTTTACCTTTCCTTCAATTACAGTTTTTGTTTTACAATATGGACCATAGGATGGCAGGGTGGGGGAGGGGGGGGGGGTGGGGGATGAGTAATAAGTGACCCTTGTGCCCCCACCCATACCACCATTGCTGGGTCAATGATGAAATCATATTATAGACATAATGGAACAAGCAACGCTGTGTAGGGTCGTATGTATGGCGCCCTGTGATTGGCCGAGGCCACCTATCAATCAAAAAGCCACGCCGGTGACTCATAGGACTAGCTAGAGGTAGCAAGCATGCCTGGATGGCTGAGTCAATTTCATCCACTCCACTCCCAACTTTATTTCTCCCGCCGACTCTATTTGCTCCTTCGTCCGTCCTCTTTGTCCTCCATCCTCCATCTCTCTCCTTTGTGCCTGTTTCTCTTTCTCTCTCTGTACCTGCTCTACAATTTCAATTTTGTTGTTGCTTTTCTCTTTTTTATCTCTGAACCCGCTCGTAAAAATTTTACTTCTTTTTTTTTTTTTTTTTTGGCGATCCTCTTTCTCTCTCTGTAACCTCGTCTACACTTTCACCGTTTCCTTTGCTTTCCTCTCCCACTCTCTCTGTACTAGTTTTTACAACTCTACCTCTTTTTCTCCTTCTATTGCTCTGTAGACCAAGTATTTTACCATTTCATTTCTCTTTCTCTCTCAGTACTCACCTTTGCTCCTTTGCTTTGCTGTAGACAAAGTATTTTCTCTTTTACTCTCGCTTTGCATTGGCTCTAGTTTCCCTTGTACGTTCTGTTCGTAGCGTCCACATTTTTTTGTTGCTCCTCGCTGTGAACCAAGTCTCAACACTTTACTTTGTCCCTTCTCTCTCGCTGGCCGCCGACTGTTCATCAGTTTTCACCACTCTCCCTCACTCTATTTGTACTCTCGCTCGCTCGGTGTAGAACTGCTTTAACCCTCTCCAGGTGAACAAGTGATGGAGAGGCTATTGAGTTACTACACACTTCATCTGTATGGTAATGTGATGATTAATACATTGACTGCTCTCTATGCTTGCTGGCTGGGGTCAAGAGCAGAAGCATACAGGGGAGGGGGGGGGGGGGGGTGGGGGGATAGAGGGATAGATAGATGGAGAGAAAAAAATGGGGAGATATAGAGGGCAATATAGATAGTGGGAACAAAGAGAGAGGGAAGGAGAAAATGCAGTGGAAACAAGATAAAGAGATTTTTAAAAATGGGTTAAAAACAAGGTAGAGGTGGACAAATATTGACAACAATTTTAAAAGACATTTATTGTAGATCGTGAGGGAGAGGGAAGGGGGGAGTCAAAACAATTTAAAAAGATAAAGTTGGATAGAGAGAAAAGGAGAGAATTCACAAGAAGATGGAGAAGGAGAGATAGAAAGAAGGAAAGGGTTAAAAGATGATAGATACTGATAGAGTCAGAGAGGGGGAGAGATCAAGCGAAAGGGAAAGGGTGAGAGTTAAAAACATAATGAATAACTAAAAATGTAATGAAAGATTTAAAAGAAGATAGAAAGCAAGAGATGCAAAAATAGAGAGGGAAAAGGGTGAGAGTAAAAAAACAACAACAACAACTGTATAGAGGCCACATCATCTCATGTGTTATGCATCTCTCATATCCTGAATCTTGCTTTTTCTCTCAGTCTCACCTTGGGCTTGGTATCATCTTCACATGTTTTTGCATTGAGAGGCCTAGTGTTTTTCTCTCCACCCTACCTGTTTACCTAATACTATAGTACTAGGTGTTGCTTTGACCAAGGAGGTATAAGGTTGACATTGGTCTGCATCTTGTCTGCATCTGTCTATCATGTGTGTGTCTAATTGAGTGTATGTATGTTTGTAAGGGTGTGTTTGTATGTGTGTTCGTACATGGGTATGTGCATGTGTGTGTGCCTGTGTGTGTGTTTTTTCTCTCCACCCTACCTGTTTACCTAATATTAGTATAGTACTAGGTGTTGGTTTGACATCGGTCTGCATCTTGTCTGCATCTGTCTGTCATGTGTGTGTCTGTAATTGAGTGTATGTATGTTTGTGAGTGTGTTTGTATGTGTGTTCGTACATGGGTATGTGCGTGTGTGTGTGTGTGTGTGTGTTTTTCTCTCCACCCTACCTGTTTACTTAATATTAGTTTAGTACTAGGTGTTGCTTTGATATTGGTCTGCATCTTGTCTGCATCTGTCTGTCATGTGTGTGTTTGTTATTGAGTGTATGTATGTTTGTGAGTGTATTTGTATGTGTGTTCGTACATGGGTATGTGTGTGTGTGTGTTTTTCTCTCCACCCTACCTCTTTATCTAATACTATAGTACTAGGTGTTGCTTTGACATTGGTCTGCATCTTGTCTACATCTGTCTATCATGTGTGTGTCTGTAATTGAGTGTATGTATGTTTGTAAGGGTGTGTTTGTATGTGTGTTTGTACAAGGGTATGTGCGTGTATGTGTTTTTCTCTCCACCCTACCTGTTTACCTAATACTAGTATAGTACTAGGTGTTGGTTTGACATTGGTCTGCATCTTGTCTACATCTGTCTATCATTTGTGTGTTTGTTATTGAGTGTATGTATGTTTGTAAAGGGTGTATTTGTATGTGTGCTTGTGTGTGTTTAAACATGTATGTGTGTCTGTATATATGTATGCACTAATGGGTATGTTTGTATGTGTTTGTGCCTATTTGTGTTTGAGTGTTTGAGTGAACAATTATTTTAAAGAAATAAACAAAGTAAAGAAAAGAAAACACACACAATCTAAAAATAATAACAAAGAATAACAGAAACATGCAAAATAAAAACAAATCTAAAAAGGTATATATTACAATTGCCCGTAGTAATAGAATGAAAAAGTATAATTGGCATATAGGCTGCCCCCTAACCCTAACCCTTACCCTTACCCCCCCCCCCCCCCCCCCCCCTCCCCCCCCCCTCCCACCCCACCCAAATCTATGTTATCCCTAGCAATACCCCTTGTGAGAAGGTCAACATCATTTCAACACAAGTTCAGTGAACCCATGGTGTGACAGCAGGCTATTTTCTCTGAAATGCGGCCCGTTTAGGTTCTCCCCTTTTTGATAGCGGCGATTGAGTTTACTATAAATGAGTTTTGAATCATATTAGAGTACACTTTTATATTTTGTTTTGTGTTGTCCAAAAGTGTAACCGGAACCATGCACTAAAGGCTAAATATTAGAATGGAAGGGGAGAGGGCAAGGGCAATGGAAGGGCAATTATTTGGTATCGAGAGGTGGAAGAAGGAGGGGGGGGGGGGGGGGGGATGGGTGACCTGGGCCCCGTTGCAGAAAGTGATACAATCGATTGTAAGTTACAATTGATTATAAGTCAGAACATTTGCATGTTTCAACCAATCAGATTTGCCCATTTAGAACACATGATCTGACTTGTAATCAATTATATCTCTTTCTGCAACGGGGCCCTTGTTTTTGTCTTACGAGCAAAATCTGACTGCCCAAGTTTGAAATGAAATTGGCCAAATATTACACTGTATGTGGAAGGAGAGGGATTGAAGTGGGAACTGATAATAGATAATTTAAAAAAGGAGGATGGACTCTGTAAGAGGTGAAAGAATAGATGTGGGTTGATGGTAGTTAACGAGTGCACATTTACAAAAGTTGCATAATAAAAGTCACTGTGAAAAATTATACGAGGGGTTATTGATTATGTTTTTGTGTCTGATTAGTTGAAATTATAAGCCTTCTACTACCACTATTGTTGCTTCTACCAATTATAGTATTACTGTATAGTACTATGACTCCACTATGTAATACAGATATTGAAACTCCCATTATTCAGATGTGAGAAAGATTTATCACTTTAAGCAACTTTTAAGCTTGCAGAACAAAGTTAAATAGTGTCTTATCTGGTGGAAAAGAATTTTTGTTGTTGTCCGAACGTACAAATGAATTACTGTATTATTTTTGTCAGAAATCAATGCACGGTCCAAGCATCCATCCATTACCCATAGAGATAATGTACATAAATTGAAATGGCATGATTATTTGTACATTTATATTCTCTGTAAATAGTGCACGTGAGACAGTTTAATGACCAATATAATGGTCTGCTAATACCTCGTTATAATTAATCTTGCCGCTGGCAAGTATTTGTTTGTATCAAAAGGCACTGTTGCATTTTGATGAACTGTTTTGTATTCCTTTCTTCAGGACAAAAAGCGTTATCATAAAGCAATATCAAGCTCTATTTCGTGAAATTTACAATCGTTTGATCCTATAATAGCATTGAAAAATTCCATAAACGTTTCTTTCTTGTCATTTTCTGCTAGGGGCCATTTTTGTTGGGGGGAGATTTTCTACGTAAGGAGACCATCAACAATGCCTTTAATCTTGCCGTAATCACAGTGATTAGCCTATTAACATAATTACTGTTATAGAAGTCGGTAATAGAAAATAAATGAATATGTTGCTTCCTTGTACGGTGATTACTTTTTAAAATGATTGTTTGAAACCAATGTACCAGTATTATTATGATGTTTTTGCTGTTGACTGTATTGCATATGGGCAATTCCACCATAACGGAATTACATTCAGAGACGTTTTTTGCTCATTATTTCATTCCCTGCGCAATATTCTCATGACTTAGGTAAATTTTGATACTTATATAAGTTGCACGGGTAATCAGGCTACAACATGATAGGGAAATGGTTTTATATCTTCCATGTGTTGTTGCACACTAGACCAATATGTGTGACCGTAACGGAATTACCGGAGAATGGAGTTGTTTTTTTGCTACAAGTTTGCGTTGAGTTTCTCTGAAATATAAGACACTTTGAAACTGATTTTATGTATTTTTTCTATCTTGATAATGTCAACTTCATTTTGGAACAAGTACGTGCATAAACAACACAATGATAAGTTCACAAATTCACTTTTTTGAAAAAAGACCACTGTAACGGAATTACACAAATTTGTAACGGAATTACATCTCTGAAAGTTACAAGGAAAACTCAATTATTTTGCACTCAACTTTTCTTACATGCTAATGCAAACATCAAGGCTATCTAGCACTTGAATATAAACCATAATTTGACATATCTGTAAAGCAATTTTTGAACTTGTTATGTGTAAAATAAATGAAAATATGGCCAAAATACAAATAAGAGTGAAATTTGAAAAAAATATTGCTAAAATCCAGCTTTATTTTGGTTTATTTTCAGCTTCATATTAGTAGGCAAGAAATTAAAAAGGATTGCATCAATTTAATGAAAGAAAATCCTAGGAACTATGTCCACTAATGTGTGTAACGGAATTACACAACTTGAGCAGTGAAATCAAATTTTCCACAAATCGGTACATGAACAACAAAGAATTCACATTTTAGCTTCAATACTTTTCAAAAATCAATAATTTGACAATAATAACCATATTTGAAGAAAAAAAAGCAACATTTTATAATTTTTCCTTTACTTCAAGAAAAATGGTTAAATTGTGAAAAAAAATGTACTACATTATGTGACATGCTAAATAACTGCACATAATCAATATCAAGCAACATTTAAACAATTACAAATCACAAACAGGTCAAATCATTCAACTTTCAATGCTATAAAGCCTCGTAAACTTCCTGAATATTGGAAATCTGTGTGAATGGAAATGCATTGTGAATGGGTAATTCCACTGTTACAGAATGACAAATAAGTGATTTTTAGCTCTGTTTTCTTAATCATATTTAAAATTCCTTTCACTTTCACAGTTTTTAAAACTTTAATAACTGGCAGGGGTACTAGAGGTACAACAGAACCCAAGATTGTTACAAATCTATAACACTGTAGCGTCCAGAGACCAAAATACAATCATAACGGAAAGGGGTCTTTCATTCAACACTAACTATGTAATGATTTTCTGCAAAAGCTACCACAAAAAATTCTTCATTGGTAATAAAAACTTATCATTTAAGTTACAAACTTGAATTTGGTACATCTTTTTTTCCAGAAATGATCTATTTTAACCTCTGAAATTACCTTAAGACAAACAAATGTCACTGTAACGGAATTACGCCTGTGAAATCCACCCATGAAAATGCAATTTCTTGGTTACATTGTTCTGCTTTTCTGCTTATAGTCATTAGTAAAGAATGTGTATGCATTGTTCATCACAAGCTCTTACATAAGGACCAGAACAAATCCTGAAGTGTGTGCGTAACAGAATTACAAGAAAATCAAGATTTGTTATATAAACTCTTGTTATATTCTAAACTTTTTCTTTAAAAAATTCATCCTAAATTGATCTTAATTTACTCTCAAATCAATTTGGAATGCGTTTTCATCCATTCCATGAAATACGTGTATAGATGTATATCGGATATAAATGTGTATGATCCTCAAACAAAAAGTTGGCATATAAAATATAAATATGGAATTGCCAAAAATGAAAGACACCTTTAGGAATTCCCATTTGAAAATGCAAATACTTTGTACACCATTCTTCTTTGATCTGCATACAGAAGCACACTGAACACTCAATGTATTCTGACTTTATGATAATGAATAAAAACATGTGTATTATGTTTAGTTTTGAATATCTTGAAGCCTATTCTTTATTTATGTTTAATTTTATATGCTTCAGTTTAATACAAATTTACATAATTAATGATGAGTTATGAGCCTTTAACTGATCAATGATATTCAAATCTACATACAATTACAAAATTATTAATATTAAATCTCCTTGAAAGTTGAAGGTATGATTTATATCTTAAAATACATGAATGTAAATTAATGTGAGAAAATAAATGTATGCTCGCCAGTGTCATACTAATCACTGGATATTAAAAAAAAAATTTGTATTGTTTTTGTTTTTCCCTTTCTAAAGTACAAACATGAATCTGCTGCATCTTCATAATTTCAGTCAAGTGGTTCTTGCTGGAAACTAATTTAATGATAGAACATTATCATCTCTATTATGTTCATGGAGAGATTAGAGAAATTATCTATCGTGTATAAATTTAGTTTTAAAAAATCACCATTGATGCAATATGAAGCATGTGGGTACAATGAGTCACATAAAGTAACATTGTACAGTACTTGTATAATGACTTATTGTCTACATGGCTACAGTTCATGCTATTTAAAGGGTATTTCTACATTGAGAACAAGAATTTTTTTTATTTTCAGCAATACTTTCAATACCTTACAAACCATGTGCATGTAATTCCGTTACGTAACGGAATTACTAATACCGTTACGCCAATTTTGGAAAAAGTAGTGACATTATTTCAGAAAATTATGTTGGAAGTGCTTAGGACTGTGGTGAAGGAAGAGAATTCACAATGACATAACTAAAGAACAAGTACCGTAAAACTCCGTGTATAAGACGCACTCGTGTATAAAACGCACCCCCAACTTTCTATTAAAAAAAAAAAAAAAAAAAAAAAAACATTTTTTTTTTTTTTTTTTTTTTTAGAATTTTTTTTTTTCATGAATATTCATATATTCATGAGGTAGCAATGCTCATTAAATATGCAAAATACTAAATTCATTAATAACTTATTTGTTGAGAAAAATGTATAACCACGGTTTAGAAAATTGAATAAATTAAATGAGTGCTGCTACTCATGAATATCTGAATATTCAATTAGTAGCAGTGTTACTGCTTAAAAACTTGCATTTTGTTTTGCTAACCACTATAATTTATGTAGGAAAAAGGTATATTTTGATAAATGTTCCCCCTTGTATCAAGCTCTTGTCATGCCCTAGACCAGTTTAATATGCATTAAACATGACTACCGGGTGTCCCAAAAAAAAAATGTCTAAAAAAAAAAATTTTTTTTTTTTTTTTTTTTTTTTTTTTTTTTTTTTTTGCTGTACCTGTGTATAAGACGCACCCCCCACTTTGAAAATTTTCCGACGGAAAAAAAGTGCGTCTTATACACGGAGTTTTACGGTAATAAGATATTGAGAAAAACTTATTACGTTTTATCGTAACGGAATTACGATCAAATATGCATAGATTTCAAAATTTTCTCCAAAAAAAAATGCAATGAAGTTACTGCCCATGCTTTACAATTTGTGATTGTTGCTACATTGTATGGAAAATATGAGAAAAAGAGCAGAAACAATCATTGAATTAAAAGATTCACTTCATTTTCATGAAATGAAGCTGATTTATGAATAAAAGGTCATAAATTTCTGTTCAATTCAAGCAGAAATATTTGCAAAACCAATAGAGCTATACACAAATGGTTTTCAGTTTCCTAAAATTCAAGTTTTCCTCTATCGATAACAGTTTGATTTAGGGAAGATTGCTCAACTTTGAGATGTGGTGTTTTTGCCTTCTCTCATACGGAATTGCCCATATGTGTAATGTGATGGAAAATGGGGAGATTCAATTAGATTGTTATACAATTTGAGCTTTGTTTTCAACAGGCTCAATAGACCAGGGAAGGAGAGGTATGGGATGGATGGCTGTAACCACTTTTAGTTTGGAAAATACCAATATTTTGTCAAAGAGCATCATATATACTGTCAAAAGCCCCCCCCCCCTAATAAAAATAAATTAATTAATAAATACAAAAAAATGAATAAATAGATAAATGAAAATCAAATAAATGTTTTTTTCAAATGTCCCTCCATAACCATGAGATTTAATTTCTCTACATGATTGTCCATGGAGAATATATATATTTCTGGTAGTTTCAATTAAAGTTACATCATCATACTATCGCTCCACATTAAACATTGTCATGCGTGGGCTGTAGAGGGGGTTTCAAACATTTGCATTCATCTAGGCTAGTTTGTGTGCATATATCATCGGCAAGGAAATATACGGGGGCTGAGGGCGATTTTGCCCCCTAATTTTCAAAATAGCCCCCTGAAATCAGTAGGTAGGCCCTAAAATTACCATAGGGTATTATGTGAAAAATTTCTGAATATCCATCAGATTGGAAAAGATGCCCCCTAAAATAAAAATTAATTCCTGCATTGAATTCATCGCATGTGGGGCAAGACATTTCCAAGATGGCACCTGCACATGTGACTTGGGAATCCGAATCACCTTTAGATGAAATGTATGTTGGATGTCGCACCCTTCCTGTGACAAACAATCGAGACCCTTTGCATCATTAGCTCGTGATACTGATCACAATTTAAAGCGATTTGAAACTCTCCGTTCCGTTCGTTGTTATTTAGCACCCTCTTGGTGCCAGCCATGATGAAGTTTTGTCTTTGAGAATTATGATGCAAATAACAACAACAACAACAAAGTGCATGGTTTGTATGCATGAAGATATCAATAATTGAGTATAACCTCAATTGCAGAAAAATAATGAGTCATTATTGTCAGCAATATTTGCAAACGGAGGAAAGCATTACTCATTTGCCATTGGTTCTTTGACAGTCAAGTAGTGGGTAATTGTCTTGTTTGTGTTTAGCCTGATCGGTGAGCACCTGTCACTCACTGAATAATCTATGAAATCATTTTTTTGTGTGGTTTTGCGTCGATTCATACACAGGAAATGTTAGACATTTTCTTTAGCACTTCAATGAGCTAAATTTATCCCTCAACAATTGGAGATATATATATAACCTTTATCATCCCATTACACCTACACCATTATGTGTTCTCATAAAGAAGAAAAATGAGAGAGAGAGAGAGAGAGAGAGAGAGGAAGAGAGAAAAATGAATCAAAACAACACTTTTATTCAATAATTAAAAAAACCTGGAGGGAAAGTTCAAAGGGGGTGGAGGTGGGAGGGGGTGGGGGGGGGGGGGGGGGGGGGGGTTAAGAACTGAATAACTGCCCGTTTGCCCAAGGTTTGTCTCAGATTTATAGTTGAGAAATATAATTGCGCCAAAATCTGTACCTGCTTCTTTGTTGTCGCTGAATTTTGATTCCTTTTTTAGATTTTTTGTTAGTGAACATACTTTCTCTCCCTTATTTCTCTCTGTCTCAGACTCTCTTCTCCTCTCTCTTCCTCTCTTCCTCTCTCTCTTCATGTGTATAAGTTATATCTCTTTCTTTATTACCATTGCTCAATTTCCGAGCTCTTTTGAGCTATTATCCACTCTGTCTTTGTGCGAAATCGTGTTTCCTGCCTTTTGAGGCCCAATGTTGACATTCAAGTCTCGGAGCTGGGTAAAGTTCGATCCCTGAGAGAGAGAGAAATAAAATGCATGACCTCAGGATGGGCGGTC